>CM040188.1:78573802-78793802 GCA_022606455.1 Callitettix versicolor | reverse complement strand
AAAAGTATATTTCTTCGTTAATAAATCTTAATAACTCCTTTAAATCGATGAGTATTTTATTACTTGTGTTTGAGAGCATTTATCTTACGTTTCAAGAAAATTTAAAACGAAAATTTAAAAAAGAAATTTCTGCTGTATTATATTTCTGTATTATATTATATTTCCAAAGCAGAATTATATATCCGTTTTTAACCCCTAGAGGGGATGAATTAAGGAAAATGTGAAATATGTGTTTCATAATTTGTGTTTTAAAGAATGTATGTTACATTTCAAAAAAATTTGATTAAAAATATGTTTTTCCTTGGCAAATTTTATAACCCTTTTAACCCATTTAAGGGATGATTCGAAGAAAATGCTGAAATAAGTGTTTCATTATTTGTGTTTTATATTATTTACGTTATAAAAATCGTATTATTTTTTCCAAAGGAAAATGTTATGACTGCTTGTAATCTTTGATAGTTTTTTTTTTTTTTGGTGTTTAACGTCCGACTTATGTGCACACTTGGGCTAATGGGATGATTTATAGCGTATGTAAATGCCAAGCCCTGGCCGGGAATCGAACCCGGGTCTTCGGGGTGAAAGCCCAGTACGCTATCAACGAGGCCACCGAGGCGGATTTTCTCTGTAAGCGACGCTTAAGTAAAACGCTGAATAAGTGTTTCGTAATTTATGTTTCTGGGTATTTTTGTTGTTACCGAATACAATCCTTCAAATTATAAAAAAAATTAATCTAAATGTTATTTCTTTAACTCTTTAGGTGATGGATTTTTAAAAATGCTGAATAAGGTTTTTTTATTTGTGTTCTAGAGTATTTACGTTAAGTTTTAGGAAAATTTTACGAAAAACTTAACTTTTTCTAATAAAAATGTTTAACCCTCTTTTCTCCCCTTCAGGGGTTGGATTTTATAAAATACGTTTTTAGTTTACGCTCATATAATAATAAAAGTTATTCTCAAAATTTCAAGTCCATAAGTATAATCGTTTGGGCTCGTTTCTTGCTCAGTCTAGACTTTGCATACAATACATTTTGCTTTGTATTAGCGTGTAATAGCTTAAAAATAGTCAGCCCTAACAGGGCATAACATTTTCAATAAAACGTGATTTAAATCGTATAAACCGATTTATGAGAAACTGAACAATCGGTTATCTTTTTTAAATGTCTTTCGGCCTCAAAATTTGGGAACATAATGGTCCATACATTTTTTATGAAATAAATTTGAATAAAGTAATAGTGCTCAATGAATATGTACTAATAGGAATGAATATTAATAGTAAACAATATAAATGAAATTTTTACAAAAATACTTAAAAATTTCTTTTAAAAATATCAGACAATTAGTTTATGTACAAATTATGTGTATAGACACACACGCGGATGGACAGAAATCTAAATAAAAACTGCTCAGGGAATACGTCGTTAATCAGGGGAAACAAAATCATACGTTAACCATACGGTTTTTGCATAGAGGGGAAGTAACAGATTGGTCTCTATTTATACAAATGAGGTGTACTCTAAGGTGGCCACGAAATGTGGAACAGACTTTGCATTCAAAACCTAACCTATTGTTCTTAATATAAGTGCGGCCACTTAAAGCACAAGTAGCTGAGGTGAGTCAAGCGGTGTTGTTGGGCTCCGAGTAACTTCCATCTGTCTAGGATCGGTTTTGAAGCTGACTCAGCTCTCCTTATGCTAACCACGTCTCCAAAACTTATTATTTCTCGTTACCTATGTTATTGTCGCCTAAGTTACGGTTTTAAACATTGTAGTTTCCTAGAATCCGTTACAGTACCCTATGAGATTTAAAAGATTCAAAAGCGTTATTTAAACTGACTGAACTCCGTTTCTGGTTGCTGCTTATCTTCATTCCGTTCAGCTCCGCTTCGTTTGCCTCAGCTCAGTACAGCTCCGCTTCGGATTTGGTGGCATTTGAGGAACTGTTCCTGACTTCATGAACAAACTTTCACTTAAACGCAAACTTGTCACAAATTTTCAAAAAAAAATATATATCCCTTCTCTTATTTTTAAAGGACGGCTAAAAGGTGGATAAACGTAATTCTGCTCGGGTTTTATTTCACCTGCGCCAGGTAATTAGAGAGTAATTAATTAACTGTGTCGTGACAAAGGAAAATAATTTGTTTTGGGTAATGTCAGAGCACAAAGGCCGGTCGAGTTGTGTCTGTGTCTGTGTGTCGACATTCCCTTTGACTTTGTACAGTAATTAGGCGGTAATTATACATCAAGTATATTGTGTTTGGGCTACTCACCTGCTGCCATCTAGCGGCTTCACAACAAACAGAATAGGGAAGGAGCACTTGTTCGGTGACGTTAAAATACTGTAATGCCATTACATTCACGCACTTTTTTTATTTTTTATGTTTTCATTTTCATATGTTCAGGTCTTCTGAATCCAAAAAAATGATAAGGGCAGGCGTTATCAGAGCCGTTAAGTCGGCTGCGTCTCAGAACTAGCACTTTAAGGTCGTGTAATTTGAGATTGGCGTTACTACCGTAATCATTTTCTGTTGATGTTAACACCGATCTCTTGTCCACATTATCATGCAGTTTGGACGTTAAGTAAAATTTTTTAAAAAAAGTGATTTTCCTTAGGTATTTATTCGTTTCTGTGGTCAATTATATCAGAAAAAATTCATTTCGGGAGCTATCAAAATTAACAAAAGTTGGAGTATTAAAAAATAACATTTTTTTAGATTGTCCTAAAATTTGGTTTCTTATTGTATTATGGTGCACAACTGAAGTAGTGAAAAAAAATCAGAATTATAACATATGTGGTTGAAGAAGATATGCACTTTATGCCTTCAAATTTATTGTTTTTTTCGGATTACCCCAGAACAGGATATTTCTTTAAAATTTGTTGCACTCATTTCCATCCATTCTTCTTTTTAACAAAGACGTTAAGGTTTATTAGTTGCGACCAAATTTATTTGGTTGATTCTCCAATGATCTTTTAAATAGTTTTTCCGTCTTTAGTGACGACTCATTTTTCCTACATGATCACGCCATTATCTCCTTTTTTTCCTTTTCCATCTAACTACATCCTCCACCTTGTATATTGTTCTCTTGTTGTTGTATCATACTTTGTATCTAGATGTTTTTCCTACGATAGTTCTTAAATTTTTCATCTTGTTGTTCTTTAGATACTCTTTATTTTATTTGTGTTTGCTAAAGCGTTGATGCCGTACCAACTTTATTTATGACTTTTTTATACGATGGTTTATAACATAAAAAACATTTTTTGAAAAATTGGGCTGTATTTTGTAGGTACTTCTGAAGTGGAATTTTGTTTATAGTGTTCTTAATCGATTATTTTCATTTTGATGTTCAAAGCTATGTTTTAATTCATATTTAAATTATTAAAGAAATCATTAGAGATAGTTTGCGTAGTGTTTTTGTACCATTCATTTTACAGCAGTGACTTTTTCATTTCGTAAAACGAATGCAATGTATTACTGCTATTATTTTTTATTACAACAACGTGGCATGTACAGATTACACAATATGTCAGTGTGAGTGATTGGTGGTATTTGTAATCATTAGGGCGTAATTTGTCCAGTACCCCGACACGAACCCCCCTTCCCTATACACCACCTTTCTGCGCATTGCTGTTTGTTTGTTATACAGACATATGTAACTGTCAATTCCACTGCGGAGAAAGTAGCCTAATTTTTATATAATTACTAAAAAACGTTTTTAATGGTTTTAATTAATAAACTGGGAAACATGCCGTAACTTTGCCATTATATCTATTTTCGTCTTTGTAAAAGTTACTCAAGAATTTTTCCATCAAAATACCCAGTTAAAAAGCTAAGGCTTTGTTTCTGTCTCTCTCTCTCTAGAGATTTGTCTAATGCCCACGTGCAGAACTAGTATGTGTACATGTAATCACTGCCACTTGAATACATAAAACATTGAATATAAACGGACTAGAAGTCGTGCAGCCACCATTTTAAAAAGTGTACTACATTAGCGCCTAAAGTCCAAGTAATTGGACTGTTGTAATCGCCTAAACAACGTAGAAACTGAGTTACACAACCTAGTTCCGCTTACAAACACCCAAAACAACCGCGCTAGAAATCCCCGTCCTCTTCCGGCTTGGAAACTGTTTAAGCCTGCGAAACGTGATTCACTCCCGTCAACCAATACTCACTTTCGATTGGTTTGCAGTGCAGGCAAATAGTATCTCGGGTCTAATGTACGCTAGATTAATACATTTTTGCTCAGACATTACTGCCGGCGCATCACCTAGTATCTCTCGCGTACAATAGCTTCATTCTGATTGGTGCGATCTTTCTCCAGTTTTAACATTGAAATTCTGAGAAATTATGCTTCCCGCCATAATTTCAAATATAAAAGCATGTTAAAAATCGTGGTTCGGCAGACACACAATTACACGGCAGCCTACCAACACCCGAAACTATTCTACAACACATCAAAACTTGCTCAAGAGGAAATAGGAGCAATCCGGCCAATTTTACAGAAGACGCGAACTTCTTACCATTCTTAACCGGAAGTGTGCCTCGCCCTAGTCCGATCTAATAAACGCCCGGACTTCTATTTCTATCGCAGACTAACATCACTACTGCCGCTACGAACGATGAAGGCTACAAGGGAAGATGGTGGATCCGTTAGAGAAATTAGACAGTACTATTATTTATTTAAATGTAGTTGAAGACTGTTCCGCAAAATATTTATAAAAGAATCCCTATTTTTACCGATCCAATATAGAACGATAATTTGAACCGACGTATGTGCCCTTACTGGTCTGTTACATCCTATCGGGAACCACTTGCAGTTAGTTGTGTTATGGGAGCAACCGGTAAGTGACTCATAAAATGAGTTTTTTGTTAGCTTTCTGATAGTGAACAACACTATCTTAATAAGAGAAGACGTAGAAAAAAGTCATGTATTCATCAGTTTAATGAAAAAAATCCGGAGAGTTTTCTTAAACTTTTCAAACCATACGTAAGTACTAAAATAAATTTACAGACTACAACCTTAGACAAAGATGTTTACATAAAGTATCATTTAAACAAAAATATGTCAAATGTTTCCGTCATTTTGTACCGTCGTGATGAGAAATCAGACTGGAAACAAACATGTCGGTCCGAGCTGGGACGTTATCGGTCGTCGTATCGGGGTTGCCACTGCAGTGTAGATATGTACTTTGTGTTTTTGTATTGCTTCCAATGTAGTCTGATGGATGACATATATCGGAACGGAAGAAATACAGATTCAATGTAGTTGTAGAATAAGGTGCACATGCAAGGAAAGAAACGGAATCTTTTCATGCATATTGTTCTAGGGTTTTAGCTGCAAGCCTACCTATTACTCACATATAAAACTTTAGTTTGTAACACCTAATTTGTATATATATCTTTTTTGCTTAACGTTCATACTTTATGCCAGTTAGACTAATAAGGACGAAGTATCAACTTTAAAAGTAAGGTAGAAGCAACTGACGCTAAAATTAAGAGCCTTAGGATGAGCAGTTCAGAGACGCAGCAGACTGACCTGTGCTTTACGCTCATCGACCACCATGTTCCCCATATAATATAAAAGACAATGTTCGATATGTCTTTATTGACGCAAAAACTACTGAACCAGTTTCGCTGAAAATTTCACAGTCAGAGGCCCCGCAGGGGTGCAGACTAGCTGCACCTATTGAGAGGATTTAGACGTCCCTCGAGGTACCCGAGTCTTACACTTACAACACTACACTTACGACTTTAACACGTTACACTCACACACATTTAGGGAAGCGATAATAGCCTCAATGTACTTTTCGCCTTAAAACAACAAGAAAAAAAAATTAGTACTAGGAATGTTTAGAGAATGGTTTCACCGCCATATCACTTTCCATGCCCTTCCCAGTGTCCCGTTTCTGTATCACGCCTGTATAAGTACATTTATGCTCCTATGACTTTATTGAAGCAATTTCATATATATACGTTATCAACTTTGTTGCTCGTAGAGTTCTTTCACTATAAAAGGCAATGTACGTACGTGTGTCTTCTGTACGTGCAAAAACTATTGAACGGGTATCGCTAAAAATATCACAGTTTGTTCTAATTAATGTCAGGAGTGTTACGAGAGTGGTTTCAATTAAAATACGGTAGGTAGCGCTGTTGTTTTCACGACTGGATATAATCATATTAGAACTTTTACAAAGTAAAGGCTAGGGACATAATATTTCTATAAACCACTTCCAAATCAACCGTTAAAATACTTGTACCTAGCAATAGCAATATATAATGATTAGATTATTATAATGTGTAAAATAAAACTGTTTATTTCCCTTCCGGACAACTGCGGGTAGTACAGTCAGGATTTGTATAAAAGACTGTTCACGCTATGTGTGTTTAGCTACTTTCTTTTGAATACACGGAGCTGACTCCATTACGTTGTGCCTTAGGCCAATCGGCCAACAAATAAGGAGGGAAGGTGTGCTGAGTTGAGGCAAGCGGAGCGGAGCTGAGTGGAATGATGAAATTTTAGATATAAATATTTAGGCCGACTGTATCGGATTCTAGAAACTATTATGTTAAAAAACCGTAACCTAAGCAATGGTAATCCAGGTGAGGAGAAATATTAAGCTCGGAGACGTGGTAAACTTGATGGGGGAACAAAGTCAGCATCAAACCGAACATAGCTACGCGGAGCGGGCCCAGTTTTCAGTTGTCGTTCAACACCGTTGAGCTTCCAGTTGCCGCACTTACATTAAAAACAATAGATTAGATATTGAATGCATAGTCCGCTCCGCTCAGCGTAATTCCGCTGCGCTTTTGGTTGCCACCCGGCCTTGTTGATACACACAATATTACAAATAAAGCACCGATTCCTTTTATCGTCGGTTTTAAATTACAATCAATCACGCCTAAGCACGCTCAGAAGAGCCGCGGCTATAATGAACCCACAACACGAACACAAAACATCAAAATGAATTAACTCTCTGCATTTCCTCTGTTATCGTGTTACCAAATCATTTCTTATAATTTCTGTTCAGGATTTGGATAAGAGTTAATTCGGTTACTTTCACCCCTACGTGACTCAGTAATAAGTTAAATGATTGTGATTTATTAATTCCAGTTTCTCAATATTAAAAGTGTAATAATCGTGCCACTAATGCATTTTGAGGTTATAATTATAATTCCGGTTTTATTTTAAGAAAGCGGTTTTTATCGAGATGCTTATACGTCTATGTAACTTATGTATATATATTATATATTATATATTATATATTATATATTATATATATATATAAAAATTTAATGTGTAATACATATGTGAATTATATTTTTGTGAGATTAAGTAGATTTGCCTTTTTTCGGTTGTTTCCGAAAAGAGTTTTTTAAAATGTAATTGAACGACAAATTTTAGATAAATAATGCTTCTAGGCTATTTATTTTATTTTGAATCTTGTTATTCTTTTTACAACTCTCTGATTTATTAGAGCAAACGGTTTTGTTAAAATTCATTGAAGATAATAAATTAATAAATTTGATAAAGAGATCAGGCATCTATTCGTGCAGAAGTTACAAAAAGAGGTAAAAATGTTTGATAAAGGACAGGTCTTTGTCACTACGGTTGAACCGGTGGTTTTTGCCAATTGTTCGGCATTAATTAAATGCTTAATAGCTCAAGAAGTGTTTGTAATTAATCACTAGTGTCAACCTCAGACGTACGCGCGCAAACTCAAAATCACTTAGTACTGTGTGGGCCCGACAAGAAATTCAGGAGTTCAGTGAAATATAATTAAATTTCCTTCTCATGTTTCATAGGTATTTTACGTTTGACTGTTATATTTCCCGAATATCACAATATTTTTGTGTGAAGATTCCAAACTTTTTTGTCATGGAACCAACCTTCAGCCTGAATTTTATTTCGCGATCCTCCTTATCCTGCGCGCTGCACACACACACACACACACACACACACACACACACACACACACACACACACACACACACACACACACACACACACATATATATATATATATATATATATATATATATATATATATATATATACACACATATACATTGGAAAAACAAGACTACAAAAATAAAATGAAATAAAAAATTCTTTATATTTTTGTGTTTAATATTTACATTTCAGCAGCAGAAAACAGAAAGTAGAGTGTATAAATGCATTATAATTTTTTACCTAATTACTGCACACCCCTTTATCTTTTCTTTTAATGAAGTGTAATTATTATACATTAAATATGCAGAGTTTTTTAATTCATTTTATTTTTCAAACTCAAAGGTTCGTCTTACCTAGTTTTATACCGTAGTTTCAAAGTAGCGCGGCCCAGCAACGCGTAAACTTCTCCTTCATCAGGTTCCCCACGCCAAACAAAAGGCGACTGACGCGCGATATGGCTTAGATGTCACCGAATTAAACTCTACGACTGCATTGTCTTATTGCCCTGGTCACTTTATTTCGAAAATAAACAGTTTTGTGTGTAATTTTACAGTTGGCAACGAAGCAATGTTTGTGGAATTATAGAACATATTTCTTGTGATAATTCAATTTTATATGTTTTTGCAGTTGAGAGACCACTTAAAAAGTTCTAAATAGTCCATCCTCCACTAGTTTGGGGACCGTTGCTTTGTATGATGAGTTTTTGTTGCCATATTTTTGTTATCAGCAAAAAAGATGATAATTTATAAGTCATTTCACACAGGATGAAACAACCGATAAACCAGTTGTCACAAAATAATTTCAAAGCTGAACGTACAATTTTAAAATGTTTATTAAATAGCTGTCGGAAAATCAAGTACATAATTAGGCTAGTATCCAATTATTTTGCAATCAAGCCTCCTTCCGCTCCACTTGGTACGGTTTTAATTGTCTCGTACATCTAGTCATGTTGTCAATGGCGATTCATTTAATTTACTTTTCACTGTACAACACTGTTACTACTTTATTTGTTTATTTTTATTGTTTTTGATTGATGGGAGAAACACATTGTTATAATTATTTTATATTACACACACACACACACACACACACACACACACACACACACACATATATATATATATATATATATATATATATATATATATATATATATACAAAGCGGAAATCTTATGTTCCGAATAGAAATGTTTATTATTTAAGATATTCGAGCAAAATTTCACACAAAAATTATGTACGTTTCGAGGGATATCCTATTTCTTCCCACACAACTTCCAAAACAGCCTGAATAAAGCTCTTTCATTAATTGATACCATCTAAACAAAAGAGGCGTTTGTTCACTACGTTCACTATAAATTGGTTTTCTTCCATTAAGACTCCATCAAGGCCGAGTACCTACTCACTAGCTATATATTATTTCTTGTGTGTAGATTAATTATGATTGATAATTGCTGCCTTCCTAGTGTGATGGAAGCAAATTTAAAAAAAAGTAAAAATATCACAATTTTTTCATATTACAATTTTTTATGACTCGATTTTGCCATTGTAACTGACGTTAAAATTTTTACAAAATAGAATTTTATATTGACAAAATGTAAAATGAATTATTAGCTGTTCTTGTATTTTCAGTGAACTTAAATCTAAAATGTAAACTTATGCAGATTTTAACCATAATGAAATCAGATAATATATATATATATATATATATATATATATATATATATATATATATATACAGTCGACCTCAGATATAACGCGGTTGAAGGGACGAAACGTATATGAGTGCTGTAAATGAAGCGTTATAACCGAGTTTACAGTTAATGAGTTTGTAAACGGCGGCAATACTGTATGTAGTGAAAGAAAAGCATACTTTGTACTGTGTAGATAATTAATGGCTATTTTATTACAATTTATTATACCTATTAAATAATTTTGAAATATATTTTAGTTAAAACTAATAGAAAGTAAGTAATGTACAGTCTAGTATATACATGCAACACAGTGCGTACACTGTTGTGAGGGTTCGTGAGATTGAAATTTTCCCCCCACTAAGGCGTACAGTGTGTGTGTGTGTGTGTGTGTGTGTGTGTGTGTGAGAGAGAGAGAGAGAGAGAGAGAGAGAACGCTTTTACGGGAACGACACAATTCACATTATTTGTTTAGCCTGCAACAAAATTCTAAGAAAGGGTCCGATTTTATTCTCAACCTTTATTCTAAAAATGGAACACAAATTGTATTTCATGTGAGAGTGACTAGTGGACAACAGCTTAGAAAACTGCTAAGAGCACAAGCGGGACAGAGAGAAAAAAATGTGCGAGTGAGAGGTCATGTCCCCACTCTGTCACCATAGATCCTCTCTTTTCCTTTACTATCGCTGAGTAGTAACAGTTTCTAGACTCAGATTGGCAGACTCTGTGTCACTGAACTGTTGGAGGAGGTGGAGGGAAATTCTCCTACATACGAGAAATTCTGCAGGCCGTTTACAAAGTGGCTAGACTATAACAGCAGCGTGACAGCAATGTATCCGAGTTCATAAAGTGTTGTAACCAAGCTTAAAATTTACGTACACTTAATATAGAATATTGGGGACATTATGTTATGAAAATAGCGCTATAACCGAGTTAGCATTCTAACCGAAGGCGTTATAACCAAGGTCGACTGTATATATATATATATATATATATATATATATATATATATATATATATATATCCAAGATAACGAAACGAAAGATTTCCTCGCAACTTAAATAAGTTAATTTACAGGCGCAGCTGACTGACCAGTGTTTTAAACACCTCAAACACGCAGACAAAAAAGGCAGTAACTAACTTCGAACCTGCGTACGTGTCGGAGTTGTAGCGAACTATCTTCTTTTGTACGGTAGTCTCCTCCATACTTATAATGAATGAATTATCCACAGTTAATTTTTTATGCATATCATGTAGTAAAAAATTTAAAAAAAATTAGAATTTTAAAACTAACCTATTCCTGAGAAACACAATCTAACTTTGTCTGAACGATGGTCACAATAACATTGTATTAGAGCATGGTAACAACACCCGAGCCACCTATTTGCCTCTGTAACTGTTAGAGTTTTGTAAACGAGAAGCCCACAAAGTAATAGGAAAACTTTTACAATGTGTTTACCTTCTTACTGATTTCAGTCGGTGTCTTTTATGTGTATTTTAAAGGTAAAACATTGTGTCATTGTATCATAACCAAAAATTGTTAGGCATACCTTTACTAATTAAAAATTCTCTCGCAATTTTTGAACTCATGTAAAATTTGAAAAAAAGAAAAAAAGTTTTTGACTATATCTTTGACTAGATAAAAAGGAATTTTCAGACAGTAACATTTTCACAATATTTTTCTATATTACCTTCATTTGAAAGTATAATATTACCAAAATAATTTCGACATATACTAAAATTTAAAATTACCCGTAGGGAGTTGCAGACTAGCTGCACCTATTGAGAGGATTTAAACGTCCCTCGTGGTACCCGAGTCTAACACACACTTTCACTTACAACACTACATTTACGACTTTAACACTTTACACTTACACATATATTTAGGGAGGCGATAATAGCCTCAATGTGCTTTTCGCCTTAAAATAAAATTAAAAAAAAATAAATTTCTTTGAACACACGGAAATGTGGTATGACGGCTAACAGATTTATATTTATACTTCAAATGGAGTGGACAGATACAACACTGCCCTATCATCCAGTGTACCCTTCATGAGAGAGAGATAACAGTATGCACCTTTACAGATATTGAAGGCATATTTAACATTACCTCTCACGAGGCTGTCCCTGGAAGAAAGAGGTGTTGACAGGATAACGTTCAGAAGGATGTGCCGTCATCGCCTGAACAAAGGAACTGCGTTACTCAACCTAGTTCTACTGAGTAACACCTAACCAATCAAGCGAAAAAAATCCAAAAAAGGTGTCTCACGACTTTCAAACAGCCTATACCTGCGAAACCTGGTTCATACCTGTCAACCAATACTCGCTTCTGATTGGTTCGCAGTGCTCACGTATCTCAATTTTAATATACGTTAGATTATCATATTTCTGCCCAGGCGTTACTACCTGCTCATCCTCTCGCATCTCCTACACACAATCGCTTCTTTCTTATTGGTGCGTTGCTTTTATAGTTTTAACAATGAAATTCTGATAAATTATGGGTCCCGCCATAATTTCTAGTATAAATACAGGTCGAACGTTGTTATCGAACATCGAGGAGGACCGCCCGCTGCACAACAACTACACTGTAGCCTACCAACACCCGGAATTACTCTACAAGACATCACAACTTGCTCAGTACGAAATAGGAGGAATACAGCCAGCCCTCAGCCGACCTAATAAACGCCCGGACTTTTATTATTTCTCCCGAAGACTACAACAGTACAGTATTCGGACTGCTATAGTGGCAGCAACAACGATGGGAAGAAACACCTTCCAAAAGTGTGCAGTTAAAGCGTGTCCACAAAGAGGGGTTCTGTCACCTTTGATGTGGAGGCTGCTATGTTACGAGCTACTCGGTATATAAAGCTAAACTAAGAGCATCACCTCTTTCTAAAATAAAATAATCACGCACGCAGCTGTCTTGATAACGTAATAGAAAAGAATTTCCAAAATGTAACAGTATCACAATAGTTTTATATATTACTATTTTTTAAATCTAAGATTACCATAAGGCCGATCGGCCTTTTGATACAGAGTGGATGCGCTGAGCCAATGAATACAGAATCTATTCATACAGAGTTTGTATTCATTGGCTTTGCTCAGCCGAGCGGAACGCAGTGAAAATAAATGGCAACCGGAAGTGGAGTTCAGTCAGTTTAAAGAACGCGTTGGTATATTTAAATCTAAATATTTAGGCCTACTGTAAAGGATTATAGAGTACTATTATGTTCAAAAACCGTAATATATGCAACTGTAACCTAAGTAACAAGAAATAATAAGTTTGGAGGAATGATCAGCGTGGTGGAGTATGGACAGCTTCAAAACCGAACTAGACCGAGTCAAAACTACTCGGAGCAGAGTACTATGTCTTGAAATTTTTAAACATAGTAAAGAACTGGATGACAATGCGATATTCACTTACTTTCTTATCCCCGAAAGTTCCCGAAAAACAGAGCGATGTCGAATGTGCAAATGACTCAAGGACCATTGAGTCCTTGACCAAATGACCAAGGAATGACTCAATAAAGAGCAAATGAAATAGCTGTGTCTGTGTTGTTTGTTTGTCTGTTTATCTTACAAAATTTTATAAAATTAAATTTTTAGTTTCATTATTTTATTTTTTATGAAAATGACAAACGAAATGATACATTTTGACTAAACAGTAGAAAACAATATTCAAAGAAAAGTATCGATTTTAATATACTACTTTTCTAGAACGGACTATAAAGCATAATATAATTTATCCTAACCTTGCACAGGTATTGTAGGTCTGTCCTGAAAATTTGTGATTGTGAATTTTTAATAGTTATAAAAATACGTGTTAGAATGAAAAACAACCGGAAGAGGAGTTCAATCAGTTTAAAGAACGCGTTGGTATATTTTAAATCTAAATATTTAGGCCTACTGTAAAACATTATAGAGAAATACTATGTTCAAAAACTGTAATCTAGGTAAACTAGGTAAAGAGAAATAATAGCCTAAGTTTGGAGGAGCAGTGGGGAAACCGGAGTCAGCTTCAAAACCACCTAGACAGAGTCAAAGCTACGTGCAGAGGAGCCCAGAGACGCTACTTGACTCCGCTCAGCTCCGCTCCACTCTCAATGGCGCACTTGCATTAAAAACAGTAGGCTTGGTTTTGAATGCGCAGCTCACTCTGTTCAGCGCAAATCCGCTCCACATTTGGAGACCGCTCGGCCTAATAGCTTTGACATAAATTGGAATTAAAAAATTTGTAAAACTTTATTGAAAATACGAAAGTAAACTCTAATTGCCGGTAAGTTTTTTTTTACATTTTGAATGGAATGTCCACCATTAAAGATGTAGAATGGTATGTGGGCCACAAACTTTATGCAGAAAGCGAATCTGTTTGCTGAACATCTACTCGGTGTTTTTAGTCCTCAGGAAAATATTAGTTCTCCCGATAAAAATGACAAAAAAAGAAATTCAATTCGTGACCCTGAAAGAGTTTAAGAATGGAAGGTGTAACATATCAGCAAAGAAATCACCAGGATATGATCTTATAACTGGCCAGATAATGAAAGAGTTCCCAGATACGGCTATCATAAGGCTGCAATATATGATTAATGCCTGCTTTAAAGTGAAATATGTAACTAACCATTGGAAAATTGCGGAGGTAATACTGATACTAAAACCAGGAAAGCCCTCTTCCGATGTAACATCATACCGTCCGATATCATTATTACCAGTCATATCTAAGATCTTCGAAAAGCTGCTTCTAAGAAGGCTTGAGCCGATCATTCGAGACAGACAACTGATTCCCTCACATCAGTTTGGGTTTAGACGTAGGCATTCTACTATAGATCAGATTCACGTCTGATCTATAGCTTTTGAAGAGAAGAAAATATGTTCAGCTGTTTTTCTTGACGTCGCCCAGGCCTTTGATAAGGTTTGGGACGAGGGCCTTGAATATAAACTACACAGGGACCTACCAACTCAGTTCTTTGAGTTATTACAATCATATATTAAAGGAAGGTACTACCGAGTTCGTCATGGCTGTGAGTACTCAGAATTAAAGAGGATAACAGCAGATGTACCGCAAGGTAGTGTCCTTGGACCTGTGCTCTATTTGCTGTATACACGAGATATTCCATAGGTTGCTGATTCAATTGTTGCCACATTTGCTGATGACACCGCTATCCTTGCTGTTGATGCTTGTGTTGAAAAGGCCACGAATAAACTACAACGTGCAATGGATAGGATAAGTACCTGGACAAAGTGCCGACGAGTTAAACTGAATGAGGCAATATCAATGTATATAAACTTTACCAATAGGAAGATTGCCACCTATCCGTTTTTTATCAATGCTCAAACTGTTCCTTACTCCAACAATGTCAAATACTTGGGGATGACCCTGGATACAAAGCTCAAGTGGAAAGTCCATGTAAGAAAAAGTTTGAAGAGCTTAGAATAAAATACCTCGTCGCGCGTAAACAAATATTGAAACCAGTATGGACATAAGGCTTGCAATTGTGGGGTTGTACAAAACCGTCGAATATAAAAATAATCCAAAATTTCCAAAACAAAGTCTTGCGAGGAATAGTCAGTGCCCCATGGTATTCGTAACAATGATTTACACCGGAACTTGAACATTAGGCTTGTCACAGATGAAATTAAAACATGTACAACTAGTCATAATCTACGGCTTCTTACGCATGAAAATTGTGTGATGGAGGCAGTACCTGAAGTGGCCGGCAAAGTTCGCCGCCTCAAGAGGACTAAACCTCGTGAACTGCTCCACTGATGTGAAGGAAGTTATTAATGTAATAGCTATCCTACAAATGTGATTTTGTTGTAGATGTAAACCATTAGTCGATCTTGTAAAGATTGGTTATGAGTATTAAATAAATAAAAAAATTGAATGGAACTTTAAAATTGTAAATATTTTGTGACCATTTTATGACAACTAGATCACTTGTTGAGTTGTGTGTGTGTGTGTGTGTGTGTGTGTGTGTGTGTGTGTGTGTGTGTGTGTGTGTGTGTGTGTGTGTGTGTGTGTGTGTGTGTGTGTGTGTGTGTGTGTGTGTGTGTGTGTGTGTGTGTGTGTGTGTGTGTGTGTGTGTGTGTGTGTGTGTGTGTGTGTGTGTGTGTGTGTGTGTGTGTGTGTGTGTGTGTGTGTGTGTGTGTGTGTGTGTGTGTGTGTGTGTGTGTGTGTGTGTGTGTGTGTGTGTGTGTGTGTGTGTGTGTGTGTGTGTGTGTGTGTGTGTGTGTGTGTGTGTGTGTGTGTGTGTGTGTGTGTGTGTGTGTGTGTGTGTGTGTGTGTGTGTGTGTGTGTGTGTGTGTGTGTGTGTGTGTGTGTGTGTGTGTGTTTGCTGTAGGTTTATCGCGTTCACGTTTGCAATATTGGTCCCATTTGATTCGTACTTGACACAAAAATCGATAATGGTAATAGTTTGGAAGTTTACGGTTTGAAAAAAAAATTGTTTATCAGTTTCAAAATGGCGAGCATTTAAAATCCTTAAACATTCGTAAATTCGTCTAAATTTGATTTTTAAAATCCGATTTCCTCATTGTGATCAGCGTTAAAGACTGAATAAATTAGCGTTTTGAATTTTACAAAATCAGTATAAAATAAGAAATTGTTTATCTGCTGTCAGGAAACACTTTCATGTTTTCAATGTCATTTGGAAGTCTTGAATGCAAGTATATGCAGATTTCAATGCTGATTGTGATAGTGAAATTAGAATTTCAAAAAGAAAAGTACTTTTGGAAATTCGTTTCTGTTACTTCAGCGAGACGGCTTTATTTTTCTTCATCGACTGTGACAAGTTTTCTCTTATAATTTTTCACGCTACCCTCAATCTGAAAATTATGGTGTGGCGGTTTGTTTTCGATGCTCGTAAGGAGTTCCGGTACTTTTAAATGTTGTTTTTAATTGTACGTTTGTGTTCCTGTAATCTAACCGAGATACGCCTTTCGGTGTGTTCTATATCATGCTTAATACAATCACGTTACGCCACGCTTGAAAACGCCGCGCATTTTCAACCTTCTTTTGTCGTTTTGTGTTTCCAATGAGCCTGTCAATAGTAAGTGGGCATTGTAGATAGCTTGAATCGTATGTTTCTTAAGAGCTCTGCTGATTCTATCCGTGACACCTCTAAAAGATAGGTAGACAAACTTTAACAGTTAGCTAATTTTGCATATTATTCATTAAATAAACATGTATTTTGTTTCAATAAAATTGCGTACATTAAATTTTATTAAAACATTTTGAATTTTTTCCGTTACGTTAACAGTGTTTCGCTATTAAAAATCTACAGAAGCAAACGGGGTTGGTGCTCGAAACAGGCAGTACTATATCCTGGTAAAAATAATAAACTTACGAACATTTTTTGTATTGTTGGAAAAAATAAAAAACACAACTGTTTATGAAACGTTACAAAGCTGTATGCAGAGAAACAGGTCTGCCAATATAAACACACGAAATGTTTACTTTCAATCAAATCCTGTGAGTTGAACATGTCTGGTTATTTATTTTCCATTTTTACACTGTCAGTTTATCAAACTATAAGCTCTCCGTTCAGTAGAAATAACAACGTAAGTTCGTAAAAGTTTAAACGGAAGCAATGAAGTATATATATATATATATATATATATATATATATATATATATATATATATATATATATATATATATATATATATATATATATATATATATATATATATATATATATATACACGAGGGTTGATCAAATATAAACGAGACTGACTTTCTAAAAACTTTTCCGTTGGACATTGAACTCTAAAGGGTGGGGTTTCAGGTAGCCTGGGAGGTTTGGGACGGGCGTAGACGGGCAACATTTCCGTTCGGACCCTTCAGTATAAAACTATACAATGAGTGAGAGTGAAGTGCACGTTTCCGTGGAGCAGAGAATTATTATTAAGTTTTTGGCCAAGGAGGGGGTCAATCCGACTGAAATCTTTCGTAGATTGACGGCTCAATACGGGGACAGGACCCTGTCAAGAGCTCGCGTTTTTGCTTGGCACAAGGAATTCGCCGAAGGACGGGAAGCAGTAGAAAACCTGAAGGCCAAATCACGATCGTCGGCCGGGAAGGTAATGGCCACTGTATTTTTCGACAATCAAGGCGCCTTTCACGTCGATTTCCTCCATCAACGACGCACAATAAATGCACAATATTATTGCGATGTTTTAGAGGCCGCAAAACAGTCTTTTCGTAGGAAAAGGAAATCTAAACCGGCGAGAAACGTCATTCTTCTTCACGATAATGCCCGACCACATTCGGCGAACGCTACGAGGCTTAAACTCGATAAAATTGGCTGGGAACCAATGGAACATCCCCCATACAGTCCAGACTTATCACCCTGCGACTATCATCTGTTTGGGCCACTCAAAGAGGCGCTTGGAGGCCAGCGTTTCGAAGACGATTCTGCGGTGGAGACCATCGTGCTCCAATGGCTCAATGAACGCCCGAGAACTTTTTACGAAGGTGGAATTAAAAAACTTCCAATCCGGTGGGAAAAATGTGTTACTCGTGCGGGAGACTATGTAGAAAAATAAATTGTATCAAGAATAATTTGTAAGTAAGCAATAAATTTTTAAAAAAATCAGTCTCGTTTATATTTGATCAACCCTCGTATATATATATATATATATATATATATATATATATATATATATATATATATATATATATGAGAGTAAAGCAACGGGAGTAACTGCGGCTAGAATTAAGAACCTTTTGATGCACAGTTCAGAGACGCAACAGACTGACCAGTGCTTAACCACATCTACCACAGAGCCCCTGAAGTGCATTGTTAAATTAAAAATGGCTTTGTTACGTAATTGTCTTAGTATAAATACTTTAAATTAATGTTTTATTTATTTAGAAAATTCTGTTTACATTTGCAAAAGCTGTTTTTTTTCGTTTTCAAGATGTCGGTAAATAGTATTTTGTTATAGAAAAAAAATCGTTGTTATTGCGAACAGGAAATTTGTAATAGAATCATCTCGTAAAAACAATTATCGTTTCGAATGAAACAGACTGTAAATTATACGGTTTTTGTATAATTTTGTAATTGTTAGTTAATAATTCTTTTCTGCATAGCAATCCAGTTGGGTCACTAGTAAGCTATTCGTTTCTAACCTAAATAATACAGTGATTGTTAAGTTTGGTACACTGATAATCAGTTAAGTCTACAATAATTTGTCAACAATGTTTAAACGAATATAAGGGATATAGGAGCAGGAATGCTAAAATTTTGGGTGTTATTGAAAAGGGTAACGGGGTGAACGTAAGGAAAGCGATATGGCGGTGTAATGAGTCTGTAAATACGCCTGGCACTAATAGGAGCAAACTATGAAATTTTCAGCGACACCAGTCTTTTAGTCTGTAGGTTTTTTAGTACGTAGTACTGTAAAACTGTAGGCAACACCAGTTTTTAGTATACGAATATATATATATATATATATATATATATATATATATATATATATATATATATATAGTGAGAGAGAGAGAGAGAGAGAGAGAGAGAGAGAGAGAGAGAGAGAGACAGACAGACAGACAGACAGACAGATAGATATATATTAGATAGATTTGATACACTCACATGAATTTGCCTTCTTCACATGTGACCAAATTTTCAGCAAAATCTCTTAAAACCGATTTGAAGACGTTAAGTAGGTATTCCGAAATTTTTGTAGCTTTTTTCCAAACTTGACTTTTGTTGAACAATATTAAATGTGAAAATATTTATCTAATATCTTTGCCCTATTTATTTACTTTCATACAATTTATAACCATTGTTTCCTCAATTGAAACCATTGTTTCGACAACAAATATCAAATCTATATCTCAGCGAGTCTGGATCACTCTTCCCTTTCAATCGCACATAACAGTAATAAATGAACGCAAAATAAAAAACATTTCTGCCACAACAACGTAATGAGGTTGAATAATAGCCGGGCTTTATCATTTAATTGAAAACATGCATCAACAACATTAAATGTCCAAATGTCATTTACTGAAAGATTTACGTTTAATTATGTTTTGTTTGAAATCATAATTGGAAACAGTAAATGGTTTTTAATTCGTTTCGGGTCACTGGGAAAATTAATTTTTCAACTTAACTGTCCATTGCTCGCATAAAATATACTCAAGATGGGTAGGCTAATTTTAGAGTTTATTATTAGTATTCAATTCTTGTAAACAAAACTAAAAAACTTCTGTTATTCAATAAAAATATAAATTATGTACCATGTTTTTTCTTCCTTTTTATTGTAAGCCTAATTACAATAATTTCTTTAAAAACATGACAATTATGTAGACACAACTAGTTTTTAACAACATAACCTAAAACTTATTATAGTCTATCAGCTGTTCAATGAAATCAGCTGATCGTTAAAATTAATATAAAACACCTGATCTTTTATTACAATTGCCAATAGAAATGTTTTCAATTCACATCATGCGACGTGCAAAACCTAACATCAAACCAGCCCTAAAACATGATACATGTTAATAATATTAGTTTGTAATTGTTTTATTAACTGTCAAAGAACGTGGCTCGTATTAACCTATGTATTCCGCTGATATTCGCAAAATAAAACTTTGTAATATAATACTTTTAATTAAACAAATCCTGCCCCACACATATATCCTCTCCCAATAAACCATTCTATATTCTATTCATTATTTTATAGCAGTCTAGTGCAACATTCTTTATAAAAATGCTGCTTTTGAAATGATTTAACTCCCATAATTAGCATTCACATCTGCATTAATCACCTAATTAAACTTTAAAATTTTGTTCAAAAATAAATGCCTAATTACTTTTTTCTAATTTGATGTGTTTTTTTTCTAATTTGTAAACCGAAAGAAATATAGCAAGCGTAAATGTTTCCCTGAAGAGATTAAAACGATGCAAGAATCTGACACATTGAATGAATTTCGGTCACAGTTTTAATTAAATTGTTTACTCCGATAAGATCGCCTGTTTTTATATGTTGGTCATTGAAAATATCTATATAATATTTAACTTGTATCTTCTGTTTTAAAAATTTCTGCTTCATTAATAAATATTTACGTTATTGTTACAGTTCATTCGGATATTTCCCAAAATTTGTGTAATAAAGCCACAGACCATAATGCGATTACGCGCGCGCACACGCCAATATATATATATATATATATATATATATATATATATATATATATATATATGTGTGTGTGTGTGTGTGTGTGTGTGTGTGTGTGTGTAAACAGCTGTAAGTTTAGGTTTTGAGTTAGGATCTTGAGAACGAGAGTTAATCCATAGGCCTACTCTCGAAATGACATGCATTGCTTTACAGGCTTACATGCAAAAGATAGCAAATATCCGAATAAACTGCAAAAATATCAGTTTTCATTTTTGTAATGCCTCATGATGCTAATTACGATGGGGAGTTCATATAAGTTGATAATAGTCGCCATTTTGACACAAATGACTGACAGGCGTCATTTCACTAAGCAACGGACGTATAACTTACCAAAACCTTTACTTCTGTTCAAAGCTCGAATTTAATCGAACCAAATACCGAAAACTAATAAGCCTGTCAACTCTCTCTCTTCTCTCTCTCTCTCTCTCTCTCTCTCACACACACACACACACACACACACACACATATATATATATATATATATATATATATATATATATATATATATATATATATATATATATATATATATATATATATATATATATATATATATATATATATATATATATATATATATATATATATATATATATATATATATATGCGCACGCGCACACAAAATACACACACGCGCGCTTGCGTGCGTATGCTCACGGTATATATTTGTGTCTGTTTTGGAAACTTGGAAATATACGTTTTGTTTAGTTAGACTTAGACTAAATTTAGGTACAATTATATTAAAACCTTTAAAGGTTTTTTTAACAAATAATTCGATTTTAGTTTCTATTTTGTTGAAAATATTGTTTTATAACCGTAAACAGCGGTGTAAATTGGAATTTTAATTTTCAGAGAAACATGACGCAATCAGGTATTTATTTTTTTAATGGATTAATTCCGACATGAGTTTTAATTATGTGAGTTAAATCAGATTTCCAAATCAGAATTCTTATATAGGACGAAATTAGAATTCAAGATGAATAGAATATAGAATGGTTTATCGTGGGGGATGTCTGTGTTGGGCAGGACTCATTTTATTAAAAGCATTATATTATGAAGTTTTATTTTGCGAATATCGGAGGAATACAAAGATTGTCTTATTAATATTCGCCTCGCCTCTCCATTAGCGACTTGGAAAGAGTGTTCTAATTTCGCTAGATACAACAAAGGCGAATAATTAATTAGGTTATACGACGGACGTGATGCTTATACGAAGTATAGTTTTCTTCTTTTTTTTCCTCTTTTCGTCTTTTAGTAACAAGTTGCCATTATGTATTTCCATTAGTTTACTACAAAGAATAATATGAACAGCTTTAATGCAAACCTTACTACCTTCTTACAAAATTATATATATTTATACAGGCGAATCCTTTAATGATCACCCTTCTAACCGGCAGGTTAATTACTTTATCTGACATTTTTGTTTAAAAATGTCTTCCATAGTAAATCATTTTTAATAAATAATAAAATTAACCTTCTAGACAAAACATGTAACTGGACTCGAATTATTTACAGCATAGGCTATTTGCTGTTCCAAGCAAACATTGACAATCAAAAATTAAACGATTCTATCACATAAAGGAATTAGATAGAAACAATTAAAATAGTGTCAACTAATTTCGAAAAAATTAATGAATGTTTCTATTGAAAAATAAACACTCTGACATTATTTACGGTAAAACCGTTCAGTGTATAATTCGATCACATAACAGTCACGTGGTACTCTTAGTTTTGCGCGCGGTGCTCTCTTTTATGTCACATGAAATATTTAATACGGATAATTTACTGTATAAAAGACCTATGTTTGAAACATTTTCATAATATATAATTAAAATTAAATAGAAAATATAATAAGAGTTTTACTATATTTAAAAAAAATATTAATAATAAAACATCCTGTACTATAAACAGAATATGGTATGCTATTTTTATCGATCGTCGAAGCACGGTTCTTCTATTTCTGTTATCCGTTTATTCTCTCATCCGTCACGGTTCCAACGGTTCCGAGAACGACAGTTAATCGAGACTATACTGAAAATACGTACTTAGTTTGTTCTTTGAAAATTGGAACTGAAACTAACTTGCAGTTTTGAAAATTGAGAAAAATCTGCATTACTTATGAATGAAATAATCAGCTCGTTGTTTACACGTAATAGTAAATTTTGTAAATTTAATAGCATTTCTTAAAAGAACGCTTTAAAATTTTGTGAAAATACTACAAGATCTAACAAACGTGAAGTCCTTTTTTTTATTTTCTGTAATATTTTGAAAATAAAAAGCTGAGAAAATACAAATATAACTAGGAAAATATACAGAAAAAATAACTGATGCCTCCTACATAAGTTTAACGGTAGAACCTGTTGTATAGGAAAAATAACTGATGCCTCCTACATAAGTTTAACGGTAGAACCTATTGTATAGGGAAAATAACTGCCTCTACATAACCTGAATTTGAAAATTAAGTTTAATCACCTATTGTATAGGGAAAAAAGAAATTAGATCTTTGCGTCTACTTGTAGCTAAAAGTTAACCTGAATTTGAAAATTAATATCACTTTAAAACATTTAAGTAATGAATTTAAAAAGAGATATCACTACTAGATTTCAGGCAAGGAATTTTATTAATATAGAAAAACAAGTGCCATTCCTAAATCAGTTTAGACCTTCACCATCCGGTGTTGACAGTATGGTCATCAAATTGTTTACCTTTGAACAACTCATATCTTCGTTTTCATAATATACTTGTCAGCTGGCTTGTAACTTTTTTCTTGACGACTTACGTATTCTTAGAACACATGTAAATCTTGGTTTACAATCCAGTTTTTGTTTTTTAGTGTAATATTTCAAGTTAAGCTTAAGCATTTAGGCTTGTGTTTTAGTTGCATAGTTTATGAAGTGAGGCATTTGAGATCGATTAATTGAATTTAACACTCAGAAACTCGTAGAAATTTCTTTACACAAACGATTACAAATTCCCATATAAACACTTCGATCATTAAATGAAAATTTTATAAAAACAGGCCAGTGTTCTACTTACACATGTGCTACAGGATAATGGATTTGCGGGAAGTATAATTCTGTTTGCAGTGATATTTAAAGCGATCAGATAGTTCAATTTAATTGCTTTTGTCCAACTTTATAACCGATTCACAGATCCATAAGCACGTTCTGTTAGTTCAGTGAGTCACATAGTAATGCGGTTTTATCTGTGATTACAATACAAAATGAATGTCTGTAGATAAGAAGGAGGGCAACCCAAGTAAGGCCAAAGTGCTATTATACCGGCTCTGGTAGTGTGGCTCAGATAAGCTTGGAAGGGCGTTAACGTGTGGGGGTAATTTATTGAAGCGTTTATTTGGAGAAAATTATGTAAAACTTTATTCATAGCTGATAACAGCGTATAGGTGTGCAAATTACTTTTTTAAATTTTTCCTGTATTTTAAATAAATAGTGCAAAATGTTGTACGAACTTTCTCTTAGTTTATAAAATAAACTCAATAAATTTAAACAATAACTACATCAAAAATAATATGGTTGACTTGTAAAATGGGTTTCTCCTAAACAAAAATGTCCGGAAGAGCTACGAGTCTCGTTTTGTTTTCGTTTTCAATTTCCATCCGCAAATATTTTATTTATACGGAGAGTTAAAAAAGTGATGCAATCTAACGGGAAATAAGAAAGTTACTTTTTTTGTTATTACGAAAACTGTTAAAATGTGGGCTCCATTGTGCGATTCATACAAAAGTGTATGAAACGGTAGTGTTCAATGATTTCATGATTGCTTTTAGTCTGACGAAGCATGCTTTCATTTTGATGGATACTTAAATTCACGGAATTGCTTCATTTGGGCTACACCATTCACGAATTGCAAGCAGAAATCGAACAATGATTTGCTGCGATTTATCAACAAAGGTTACAACGTAGTATCCAATTGTTTTTCGACGTTCATTGTTCATTATTGTAACAAAGCCACCGGACCACATTTTCAATGATTAGGATTATGACCTATTCTTCCCGTCAGTGGTCTATCCACTCACCTCATAAAGCCTACCGCGGTTTCGAAACTCTATCGTTTCATCTTCAGGCCGTTATACAAAATGTTAAATCCCTCTATTGAAGTCGTCACAAAGTCAAACAAAACATTTTTGTTGTGCTCAAAACATAATTGTGCTCAGTGTTTGTGATGTATGTGTTAATGTTTTGTTTGATTTTGTGGCGACCTCGTCGACAGAGGGATTTAACATTTTGTATAACGGCCTGAAGATGAAACGATAGAGTTTCGAAACCGCGGTAGCCTTTATGAGGTGAGTGGACAGACCACTGACAGGAAGAATAGTTCATTGTTCCCTTAAATAGTGATGACGATGTTGACCAGGCACCTACATATACAGTACTATCGATGTCATCTAAGTTGCTGCATGGATTAATTAACTCATGCATGAATTAAAAAGCAAAAGCGTTGCCATAGTAATAAAAGGGCAAAATGAAAGAACATCGAAGATTAAGAAGAGTTTGGCAGAAGTTACGCCAAACCTTTGATATCCCCTATAAATCAGTCGAGCGATAAAGAGCTGAAAACATTGCTTGCAGAACCCATAAGCGAAACACTCACTTGGAAAAAATGTCACTAACAGTCCATGGTGATTAGTCCTTATGAAAGGCTATGAAAAATTATCACAATAATCCTACCCTCCTATCTTACAAGAAACTCATGACTCTCATTGATGATGAAAAGGCTGAAACTTTTGCAGTTTGTCGGACCGAACCTGCTGAGGTAGAAGTTCTAGAAATTACGGTCAAGATCAACAACCATGTCTTCAAATGGGGCCTATTATTCTGATTAAGAATTGCATATAGTAGTAGTTGGCTTGAATAAGAAAAAGACTCCAGGATTTGACCTAATCACTGCAAAACTTCTGAAGGAACTTACAAGGAAACGCTTGGTGTCCTTGACATATGTTATTAACTCACCTTAGCCTAACTCCTTTTTTATCTGTTTGGAAAATGTCACAGACAATCATAATCCTTAAATCTTGAAAAACACGCAACCAGGTGATATCGTGCTATTAGTTTTACACCTGTGTTGTCTGAGCTGTGAGAAATAATGTTGCTGACTTAATCTGAGTCCCGAAGAAGCCCTTCCTATTTCACATCAATTTGAATTTCGCAAATATTCTACAGTCGTACAAACACAGAGAGTTTATCGTACAATCAGAAACAAACTGGGGGAAGAAGGATTCGGTCCAGATGCAATTCTGGATGTCCAGCAGGCGTTTCATAAAGTTTGGCACACAGATCTGTTGTGCAAGATTAAAAATTTTCTGCCTCGTTCCATGTTCCTCGTATTAGTTTCATGCCTAACTGAAAGGCCTTACAGGTAAAGCATGATGATGCCAGTTCTGCACTTTATTTTTCTTCAGCAGGTATACCACAGAGATCAATTGTTAGTCCTGTATTGTGTAATATTTGCACGTACGATACTCGTATGCCTCAGCTACCATCACGATTGCAACCTTTGCGAATAGTGTTACTTTACTTTTATATAGCAGAGACTCGAATGACGCAAGTAGACGAATGTAAGGACACTTTGATATCACTAATGCATGGTTAACAAGGTCGCGTATAATGATTAGTGCTACCAAATCACGCCATCTAACATTCACTCTTTGGAGGGACATATGTACTTCAGTTAGGTTATATGGAGATATTCTTCCCAATCCACCTCTGTAAATTATCTGAGATTTTACTTTTACCGTCAGCTAACACGGATGATCCCATCAAAAAGATGAATACGCTTTACAAAAACTTCCTATGCTTCCTGGGTGGGTAGACAACCTTTCCTTTCATTAAACAACAAACTGTTCGTTTATTTCTCCATTTTTAAACTTATTTGGGCTTACGGCACTGAACCTTAGGGATGCAAGCAAGTCTAATCCATTGCTTACAGGCGATCTAAAATAACAATTTAAATGTTAATTTAATTGCTCCATGGTATTCTTATAACTATGAGAGAGTGTCTAAAAATCCAGGAATAAATTGTACATTTTAAAGGGAATCATGAAAAGCTTCGAGGGGCAACCTAACCCTCTTGTAGACATGTTGCTCAAGTCATGTGTCAGCAGACTCAAGCGGTGAACGTGTTGTCTGAGAACAGAATTATACCGTTTTGGTGTTAGTTGGCAAGCATGGGACAGCGATCTTTTGACTCTAACAAGTCATTTATTTATTGCGTTAATCTAATTTTTGTTTTGTTGACTGATTGAAGATGATAAACAAATTTGAGCTACGAATTTTCCACATGGTGTCTCTGAGCTCACAAAAGTATGTGTTTCTTGTGCACTATCATCTCTGCAGACAAGCTACAGTACACGTTGTTTCAACAGGACAATGGTGGTTTCTCATACAGCTAACAACACTATCCCTCCTAATTCCCCTGATTTATCGCCACCTGACTTTTTCTTATAGGAACACGTTAAGGATGCTGCTTACAGAACTCGTTAAGCAGCATTCACCATTCCTTGAAGAATTCACCAACGATAAGGATTCGTATAATTCCCGAATCGCAAGAATAAATCGAACGATGAGTTGCTGCAATTTCTCATCTAACGTGTGTTTAAGAACAAACAACGTCGTATTCAGTTGTGTGAATCGTAAATTGGAGCCCACTTTCAACAGATTTTTGTAACTATCTCATTTAATAATGTAATTTTCTTATTTCCTCTTAAGTCTGTGTTACTATTTGAACACTATATGAACAAAATTTAAGCAAACTATTCAACAAAAATATTGAGAAATTTTTTCGATTTTCAAATTTGTTTTGAAAACCTTGTACAGGAGAGATAGGTTTTGTTTGGATGCTTAAAAGTGTAATTGAAAATTTATTATAATAATTGTATGCATATTTTATACTGATTATGATAGTTATATCACTTTTTTAAATGATTGTATCGATGATATAAATTTGCTTAAATCCTGTCAGCGAGACAGCTGCGTGCGTAAAAAAGTTAGTGTTTTGCAGTACCGTTCCCCTCACTTTTCGTTAGTTATAGAAATATATTTTCTTTTTAAAATAATTATTAATAACAAGTGATATTTAAAAATTATGATAACTTCTTTTATAGATAAAATATTTTTGTATTATAAAGAAATTCCACCCGTTATAAGATTATAATAGAAATATATTTGGTGTAATTAAAAATAAATTAGTTCCCAGTCTTGTTTAATTACACGAAGTGGATTGCTTTGTACTTGCCGGGGCTAAGAAACGACGAGAAAACAAAAAGTGCTCTGAAAATTGTTGAACGACGCCCTTTGCCCTTCGCAGCCCGTGCTTCATGACGTGGAAACTTAAACAAAACAAGGGGAGGGGATCGTTATTTTTCAATTAAGTTAGTGGTTCTTGGAAAATTATTCTTATTTAATTTTCCTACGTCACTCCATCTGCAGGAAAAACAGTTAAAGTTAATTACAAGATGTAGCCCTGGGTAGTTTTGTTTTACAATATACTCTTTTAATTATAGTTAACGTTGTAATATTGTAAGGTTAACGTTGTAACGTTGTAGTAAGCTCATTTATGTATATTTTTAGTGTAAAGGGATGTTATTACCAACTCGATGCTTGGTTATATTATTTTTAATTAAGTATAAAAAAACAGTAAAACAATGTCCAGATCCCATTGAAGTTTTCTTATTTATTTTCATAACGAAAATAAATTGATAAAGTTTACAAACATATTGCTTTGAGTGCTAGCAATATGATAACAAACACAAAATTATCAATATTTAAATGATAAAAGACATTTAAACTTTACTTGTAGCCAGTTCATAGAACAGTCATTAACTTATTTAATTCATCATTAAACCTAATCTTTAATTGAATCACCGATTTCAGTTTCTAAAGTAGTTAATAATTTATTTAATCCATCATTAAACACTAACTTTTAACTTAATCATCAATTTCAGTTTCTATAACAGTCGTTCGTATTTAAACTATAATTAAACCGAATCTTTAATTATATCATCATTCACAGTTTCTAAAACAGTCATTTACGGGTAATTAAATATTAAATACTTATTAATAATTTAATTTCCAAATATCAGTCAATGGAATTAATTAAATCATCAATTTCAGTTTCTATAATAACCATTAACTGCTAATTAAATATTAAACACTTATTAATTTAATTTCCAAATATCAGTCAATCAAATTAATTAAATCATCAATTTCAGTTTCTATAACAACCATTAACTGCTAATTAAATATTAAACACTTATTAATTTAATTTCCAAATATCAGTCAATGAAATTAATTAAATCATCAATTTCAGTTTATAGAACAACCATTAACTGCTAATTAAATAATAAAAATTATTAATTTAATTTCCAAATATGGGTAAATGGAATATTTTAATTATAGGTTATGATTATTGCTATTCCATTTTAAAATTGACAATGATGTGAAAATCTGACTTGTGACATTTTCAAAATGTCTATATTATTACTGCATATGGTTTTATTTGAATGTAAAGTTTTTTGCATTAAATTTTTAGTTTGAAAGAGTTTCTTTTCTTCCAATTATTTATTGGCAATAACAACATAACCTATAAATTGATTTTCGTCTTTATTTGCAGTGAATATATGTTACAAAACTTAAGTAACAGAACTTTAATTTCATTTAATTTTTTCAGTATGAGCAATACATTATTAGATTTAGGTTCAATAAAGAAAGCGCTGTTTACATTTTAAGCCTAATTTAATCCCGTAACTGAGCCACACTACAGCTAGTAGTGTGCCATTGTTGCCAACCTTAACAGCTTACAGTACTCAAACATGTATAGTACAATGTGACCAGTAACTATGGAAACAAAAAACTAAACAGCCAACATAACCTAAAAATTACAATATATATGTTCATCGAATGTTCGGAAACAGCCATTTTCCTCCAATTTATCCTTCTTTTAAGTTATTGAGATTTTAACTAGAGATTAAGTAATCATTGGTCAAAACATTTTCCAGAAACAGAAGGTAAAATTGTTAATCTAAGATTTACTATTAGAACATTAATTAAATGTTTTGAAAACTGACTTTTAGATTTTATTTAAATGTTGGTCTTATAAGGGGTTCCAACTCCTCATGCGACGGGTTAATTATAGTAACTTTTTATATATATATATATATATATATATATATATATATATATATATATATATATATATATTTCTATTATTTGCTTATTACGTAAACGATCGATTCTTTTAAAAATTTATTAAATTTTAAAACCCTAGAACGGTCGGACGAAAAAATACTTTCAAGAGAGCTCGGGCTGGGTCTGTGGGACCCAATAAATAAAACACTTAAAGCAAGTGACAAATATTGTGTTTACATCAAATGAACAATTTTTATTTTGCTCAGGCATATTGCTAAATCTACAGTAATATTGTTTTAACTTTTTGCATTATACACAACAATAAAATTGAAAACCTACGTTTTTGTAGTACTAAATGTACGTTAACTAGAAACATAAGTAAATTTGACTGAAATATAAATATAAATTGTGAATATAATGAATAGCTTGTGAGATATCGTCCGCTGAAATCATCATGTTTGAAAACAGTCACCGCAAACCATTTCTGCAAGCGCCAAGAGTAACCAAACCTCGCAAAATTTGTAATAGTATTTAGTTTTGTTGTACTTGTAATTTGTAGCATCTTCGCCTTTTCCCTGGTTGTGGATCTTCAACTAATCTTTGTTTTGGTTGCCGGAGAGGTTAGAGGCCTGCGAATTTCACGCGAAAGGTTTGGCTGGGTTGCGCTTATTGTCAAGTATGATGTTATGAGAGACTTTCCTAGGGTTCTGAGGTATTCTCTTTTAACTGCAGTATTTTAGTTTCCCTTGAACACAATGTAGCGATTGCGAACTTTGAATGATTCGAAGTTCTCGAACTTCTATGCCGGCTTTCAAACAGCCTACGCCGGCGAATCCTTACAACTTTTCCGTCAACTAATACTCGCTTCTGATTGGTTCGCAATACTCGCGTATCTCGTGCCTAATGTACGCTAGATTAATACATTTCTGCCTAGGCATTACTGCCGGCGCATCACCTCGTATCTGTGGAACACAATAGCGTTATCCTGATTGGTGCGTTCTTTCTATAATTTTAGCAATGGATTTGTGAGAAATTATAGTTCCCGCCATAAGGTCGAAAATCGTTGTTCGACAGAACATCGTGGATGAACGCCTACCACAGAACAACTACATGGCAGCCTACGAACAACAGAAATTACTCTACAAAACGCCACAACTTGCTTGAAGAGGAACCCAGCCAAGTTTAAAGAAAAAAAGCTAACTTCTTACTCACCATTCCGAACCGGAAGAGTGCTTCACCAGCCTGCGACCGACCTAGACTTCAATTATTTCTTACGGACACTACAACAAAGAATAAATATAAAAATCGCCTAATGTTCATGATAGTTTCCGTGTAAATGTCTTCAATTTGCTGGCCAATGTTTTAGGAATTGTGGAGAAAAAGATAGATTTTTTTGTTTGGGCATTTATGTTCGTAGTAATCAGTTATTTCAACTGCTTTGTCACGAAATATAATTCACTGATTGGCTTTGTAAAATGAAACTAGTTCTTGTGTATAGTTTATACAAATTCGAAAGTTATTTATCTCATTCATTTTGGCCTACCTTTAATTGGGTATGCTCATTACTTACACAGTTAAAGTAAAGGAATGTCAAAGATGTTATTTTCATTTAAATACAAGTTCAGGGTCCCAGATGGTTTAAGTCATATATTTGGGAACGCGCGGCTGACCAGCACTGCTCTAGTGAAACGTAATGATGAGGGAACAGAACTCCACTCTGCTGTCCCGATCATCTTAAAGCAAGTTATGATCTAGGTGGCTTTTGTAAATTGTTGTCTATTTTTAAGATTCTGCGCACTGAAGGTTTTGTCACTCCAGTTTCAAGCTCTACTTTCCTACTTTTTCACTGTCAGTTCAGATCTTCTAATAAATCATACAAACCTCTGTTTATTGTGCGTAGTTCTCTGCTTCTGTAACGTCACCGCACGCATGGTCGTAATCTAGTGTAAATAGAATGCGTTAATCATTCGGAATATTGACTTTAGGGGCGAATCGAAATTAGTAGGGTGGGTTGTATTGTAAGGGTGACTATCGAGGGGTGAATACAAACAAGTAACCGCGAATGTTGTACTACACTGTCACTTTGCTTTGTTTCAATAAGTGCTTTCTTGAATACTATTCTTACCATTTAGAAAAAAGTGCATTTTGAAATATATTTAAATACTTTAATTAAATGGTGCAAACACATTACACAAACTACCTCACATTCAATTATTGCTCATAAATAATCTACTTGAAAAGTTACAGATAAAATAATCGCACCTGTTTCGTTGACGTGATAGAAGCGAATTTAAAAAGTATTTTTTCATCTTACACTGTTCTTGAAACTTTGATTTCAGCAACATAAACACCATTAAAATAAGTATATGTTGGCATCTTAAACGCTCAATTTGCATTGAAAATAAGAAAACGAACCCTCGAATTAAATTTAATTCCAACAGTTTTTCAAAACTTCGTAATACTAATTGATGCATTTTTTAACAATGGTTTACGATGATGTATTTACATTTTTTTAAATTTAAGACAAAAAGTTACACATTTTTTAAGAACTGAAATGGCCGCCTATTTGAACCCCTAAAAATGAATTTGCTGATTAAAAAACATGTCCAAGCTATTACCATAATCAATTTTAGTGCTAAGTTTAAATCATTTCGGGCAACATTGTAAAAACGAGAGTTGCTTAAACACACACACACACACACACACACACATATATATATATATATATATATATATATATATATATATATTTATTTATTTATTTATTATATTTAACGACCCCTCAAAACGTGATCTACAGTTCAAGGTCGGCTCTCATTCCAAGCTTTCTGCATCTGGGTTTTACCATTATGGCTGCTCATATGTATATATATATTCTTATCGGCGTTAACGGTAAGAAAAAAGCAAAGGGATTAACTGCGGCTAGAACTAAGAACCCTAAGGTGTGCAGTTCATAAACTCAGCAGACTGACCGGTGCTTTAGCCACATCTACCGTCGAGTTTTCACCCGACGCATGTTATAGGCAGACAACAAAAATCATGTATTTATAGGTGGAAAAATGAAGAAGTCCTTTATTTGTAGAAGAAAAAGGATTGAGGAGAAATAGGCACTATACTTTATATTATTTTTGTAGTGATTTTGATTATTTTCTATTTAAAGTGCCATTCTCTACTACGGATGGATCTATCATAAGATTTGATAAGCAATTCAAAATTGATATATGTTTGCAAAATTACACCTTCTTTTTTTACAAAAAATAAAAAGTTCTAAATATAGTTATTTTACATATTTTACTACACAAATTAGAAATAAAATATTTGAAAAAGTACACCTTATGCAGAATCAAATGAATAATTCCATGCAGAAATGTACACACACACACAAAATTATTCAAATAGTTATAAATTATTTTTGCATAATTTTATTTACAAAAGTATTATGATCACTAGATAATATTGTAATAATGAGAAAGCAAAAGACATTTTATTAAAAATGCACAAAATTTATTTTTACAAATCATCAAAGACAAGATCAAAGAAATGCAAATACTTTATGTAATTTTAAACATTTATTTATATAATCGTTGATTTTGTTAAAGGTTTATAGACATTTTACCTTTACAGTATGTGGATTTAAATTAACTTATCTTTAGTTTTAGACCCCTGAACATTGCTATCCTTTGATAAGTGTCTAAAATCACTTTTGTTTTGTTTAACGTCTGAAATTGCAAGGTATTCAGCTGTATACAACATTTTCTAATGTAATTGCTTTATTGAATAATCCATAAAGTAAAACTGCCTTGCACTCAATTCTTTTCTCCTTGAATCAATAAAACAATACACTGTTTTCAAATATTTTTCTCTTAAAATCATCATAAGTGGATATTTCTGCCACCCCCCAAAATATTCGATGGCGCAACTTGTGCCCTGTCTAGGCATCTGTGAAGAAAGAATGACGTCATGTTTAGGATTTTCTTACTTATCATGCTTGCTTTTTCATTGGTATTAAAAACATAAACTCTTATCCATTTCACATTGGCAACGTTTCGCAACAATAAATTAATGCATTCGTGTTGTTTGCACGGCTCGCTTACCTGTGAGCGGGTAAGTGTTTTCATTTAACATTCTTTGTCGTTTGTTACAGGTACACTGTTTGCTTTGCTGTCTCCATCGATCCATTTCATCCATGGTTTCGATCCATGTTTCATCCATGTTTCGATCCATGTTTCGATCCAAAAACATAAACTCTTATCCATTTCACATTGGCAACGTTTCGCAACAATAAATTATTGCATTCGTTTTGTTTGCACGGCTCGCTTACCTGTGAGCGGGGTAAGTGTTTTCATTTAACATTCTTTGTCGTTTGTTACAGGTACACTGTTTGCTTTGCTGTCTCCATCGATCCATTTCATCCATGGTTTCGATCCATGTTTCATCCATGTTTCGATCCATGTTTCGATCCAAAAACATAAACTCTTATCCATTTCACATTGGCAACGTTTCGCAACAATAAATTATTGCATTCGTTTTGTTTGCACGGCTCGCTTACCTGTGAGCGGGGTAAGTGTTTTCATTTAACATTCTTTGTCGTTTGTTACAGGTACACTGTTTGCTTTGCTGTCTCCATCGATCCATTTCATCCATGGTTTCGATCCATGTTTCGATCCAAAAACATAAACTCTTATCCATTTCACATTGGCAACGTTTCGCAACAATAAATTATTGCATTCGTTTTGTTTGCTCAGCTCGCTTATCTGTGAGCGGGGTAAGTGTTTTCATTTAACATTCTTTGTCGTTTGTTACAGGTACACTGTTTGCTTTGCTGTCTCCATCGATCCATTTCATCCATGGTTTCGATCCATGTTTCATCCCGATCCATGTTTCGATCCAAAAATAAACTCTTATCCATTTCACATTGGCAACGTTTCGCAACAATAAATTATTGCATTCGTTTTGTTTGCACGGCTCGCTTACCTGTGAGCGGGGTAAGTGTTTTCATTTAACATTCTTCATCGTTTGTTACAGGTACACTGTTTGCTTTGCTGTCTCCATCGATCCATTTCATCCATGGTTTCGATCCATGTTTCATCCATGTTTCGATCCAAAAACATAAACTCTTATCCATTTCACATTGGCAACGTTTCGCAACAATAAATTATTGCATTCGTTTTGTTTGCTCAGCTCGCTTATCTGTGAGCGGGGTAAGTGTTTTCATTTAACATTCTTCGTCGTTTGTTACAGGTACACTGTTTGCTTTGCTGTCTCCATCGATCCATTTCATCCATGGTTTCGATCCATGTTTCATCCATGTTTCGATCAAAAACATAAACTCTTATCCATTTCACATTGCAACGTTTCGCAACAATAAATTATTGCATTCGTTTTGTTTGCTCGGATCGCTTATCTGTGAACGGGTAAATGTTTTCATTTAACATTCTTCATCGTTTGTTACAGGTACACTGTTTGCTTTGCTGTCTCCCTCGATCCATTTCATCCATGGTTTCGATCCATGTTTCATCCATGTTTCGATCCAAAAACATAAACTCTTATCCATTTCACATTGGCAACGTTTCGCAACAATAAATTATTGCATTCGTTTTGTTTGCACGGCTCGCTTACCTGTGAGCGGGGTAAGTGTTTTCATTTAACATTCTTCATCGTTTGTTACAGGTACACTGTTTGCTTTGCTGTCTCCATCGATCCATTTCATCCATGGTTTCGATCCATGTTTCATCCATGTTTCGATCCAAAAACATAAACTCTTATCCATTTCACATTGGCAACGTTTCGCAACAATAAATTATTGCATTCGTTTTGTTTGCTCAGCTCGCTTATCTGTGAGCGGGGTAAGTGTTTTCATTTAACATTCTTCGTCGTTTGTTACAGGTACACTGTTTGCTTTGCTGTCTCCATCGATCCATTTCATCCATGGTTTCGATCCATGTTTCGATCCAAAAACATAAACTCTTATCCATTTCACATTGGCAACGTTTCGCAACAATAAATTATTGCATTCGTTTTGTTTGCTCAGCTCGCTTATCTGTGAGCGGGGTAAGTGTTTTCATTTAACATTCTTCGTCGTTTGTTGCAGGTACACTGTTTGCTTTGCTGTCTCCATCGATCCATTTCATCCATGGTTTCGATCCATGTTTCATCCATGTTTCGATCCAAAAACATAAACTCTTATCCATTTCACATTGGCAACGTTTCGCAACAATAAATTATTGCATTCGTTTTGTTTGCTCAGCTCGCTTATCTGTGAGCGGGGTAAGTGTTTTCATTTAACATTCTTTGTCGTTTGTTACAGGTACACTGTTTGCTTTGCTGTCTCCATCGATCCATTTCATCCATGGTTTCGATCCATGTTTCATCCATGTTTCGATCCAAAAACATAAACTCTTATCCATTTCACATTGGCAACGTTTCGCAACAATAAATTATTGCATTCGTTTTGTTTGCACGGATCGCTTATCTGTGAGCGGGTAAATGTTTTCATTTAACATTCTTTGTCGTTTGTTACAGGTACACTGTTTGCTTTGCTGTCTCCATCGATCCATTTTACCGCGAGTAGTCTGTATTATGAACTTAGCGCACGAGATTGTAATCGGCTGCACGCATTCCGTCTGACTTGGATAATTCAATTTACGAGCGATATTTAATGAACCTAAATAGAGCCGACTTTAGAAAATTTATTTCTTTTATTACTATGTTTTTTACAATTTGAGTAATGAAAATTGGAATCCTTCGACCTGTATACGATTAAAGTAATAGCGTATTTCTCACTGGCATGATGGAAACAATTTTATAAAAGTATTTTTTATTATTTTTTTAACCCAACTTCATCATCACAATCGGCGTTAAAATCTGCATAAATTAGAATTTCAACCACTAGACGGAAGAAGATAGATTAATCTTAATTATTTGAGTATGTATTCCAATGGTTATGTTACAGTAATTTAAAAAAAAACACTTGTTTTAAAGTTTTGGAACATAGTTTAGATGTATACTGTATATGTCTACATTTATTTCACCAAAAAACAAACTACACTGTATAGATTGAATGTAAAAGTCAATTTACACGTATGCAAAACCACCAGATTCCACTAAAACGATAAACCCGCTGCCTCCTGCAATTCACAGCTTTACGTTATGTTTAATTCAATACATTGGATTTCCCATAGGACTTGGCGGTCGCCATCAGGTAATGTATGGGACGCATTCCCCGACTAAGAATGGGCTAGCGTCGAGTGTTTATGCACAAACACAGCATAAACTACCCTCAGGCCCAGACAGGGGAGCAATAAAATGGCTGACAATTACACATAACAGTTACTTTAATTTGTGTGTCGGCAAGTTTTCAGTGTATCCGCAACGACAGCTTCCAGCGTAATGGGAATAAACGGTGAACATAAATTGCACAAACTTTCACGTTTATTTGTGTTATTTAAAAGTGCTTTCTTCAGAGTGGTGTTATTTAGAAGGCTACTCTACATATAGGCTACTCAATAAACACAAATGAAGAACGTATAATTGAACGGATTGTTCGAGTACCGCTGTAGCGAATTTCAATTTTTAAATTCATTGAAGACTTCAATTTTGATGGTGGTCAGGGTTCATTTTTGTATTTGCAGTGTTGGTTATGTGAAAGTTTAAATTGCAGTAATGTGCAGATTTTAATGCTGATTGTGATAGTGAAATCGGAATTCCCCACCAAATTAAAAGATACAAATTAAAAATAATTAATTTAAAAAAATAAAAAACACTGTTAAAACACAAAATACAAAAAAATATACTTACACAAAAATATATATTCCATAATTAAAAGAAACGAAAATCTGAAATACAATTGATTTAAAAAGATAAAAACAAGGTATTAAAATAAATGCTGAAGAATATTTTTCGAGTATTTAGTTAATAAATTTAAAATTTCCATGTTAAGTTCATACAATAAATACAGTCGCGAGCTGTTTCGTGCAAATATATTGAGATGCACAATATGATATATGACATTGCACAAATATGAGATGCACAAATATGAAATTGTATTTCAGATTTTCATTTCTTTTAATTATGAAATATATATTTTTTGTGTATACTTTTTGTATTTTGTGTTTTAGCAGTCGTGTTTTTTATTTTTTTAAGTAATTATTTTTATTTAGTCATTTTTAGTGACTGAACCATTAAAAAAAACAATTTTTAGCCATTTTACCATTTTTTGAGATTTTAATTGAAGGTTGTTCGATATTTACTTTAATTTGAAAGGCCGGTGTCGTCCCCGAGCCTGAACTTTGGACAAAGCCTATCGCTAGATTATCTACCATTCCTTCCGATTTTCATAACACCGATTTGGATCGGCCGATGTTTGTGTTCAGGGTGTCATTTTTCCCAGCTCAGCGCCTTGAATCAGCTGAAATTTGAATGGTAATTCTAGACCTATTGGTTCCGAAGTGAGTGTTTTTCTATTGCTTTCGTGGTTGAATTTGAGTGATTCCTATTGTATAGTCTCTAGTAATTATGTTTTACACTTGTACATCAGTTATTTAAGATTTGTATAAGCACATTAGTTATTTAAGAATTTACGATTTCATCCTAGCATCTTATTTATCCTATATGAAATTAGTTATAACTTCATCCTATCTATTTCACCTAAATTTTACCCCTTTTGGAGGTGATTTGGGTAAACGTTATGTAGACTATCACACTCCTGGCACATTGAGGAATCCAACGAGCTAAGGTAGATCAAAATCGTTCGTGCTGTTAAAAAGGTATGATGGAATAAAAACATACATACATACATATATACATACATATACTTACCCTGTTACTGAAAACATAGCACTCCTTTTTTGGCAGTCCTGTAATAAAATTCGCTTCCATCAAGTCAGCGAGAAAATTGTCTGCGAAATTCTTATTGTGTTTAATTTGACCAGTAATGGTATCGTTATTTGAATATGTTTTTAGTGTTTATATGCCCCAACATCTGGGCTAATATTCCAGTTTAGTGTTTATATTTAGGCACTTTAGAACGAAGGTTGTTCCATACTCTCAAAACGTCGTGCATTGCTTCTATATACATAGTATCCGAATAAACAGTAGTATCAAAATAAATATTCCTTTTGTAATGAAAAGTCTAAAAGGCAGTTGCGAAATACGGAAAACACGTAAACTGTATTTTCTTTAAGATTTATATTCAACTTCTATTCTAAATATAAATATTACCTACTTCAGATTTGGTTCAATAACTTAACGAGTTTGAATAAGCATTAAAGTCTGCAGGTGTTAGAATTTTAAACTTTCAAATTATCTTCGCTGACAATTGAAAAATGAACCCTGACCGCCGTCCAGTTCAATTTATTCAAGTTAAAGGAATTTTTGAAATTCAAAATTCTAGTTTGTGCAGTTTTCAACTGTGATTGCGATGACGAAATCAGATATTCTTCTACATTTAAGACGAACAGTAATGGCGTTTCAAATATTTGAAGTGTTTAAAACTTTGAAACTATTAAACAGCTTTTGCTGTGTAGCAAATTTGTCTAGGCTATTACCGGAATTAACTTTAGTGTTGTTTGTAACACACACACACACACACACACACACACACACACACACACACACACACACACACACACACACACACACACACACACACACACACACACACACACACACACACACACACACACACACACACACACACACACACACACGCACGCACACGCGCGCACACACATACACACACACACACACACACACACACACACACACACACACACACACACACACACACACACACACACACACACACACACACACACACACACACACACACACACGCACACACACACACACACACACACACACACACACACACACACACACACACACACACACACACACACACACACACACACACACACACACACACACACACACACACACACACACACACACACACACACACACACACACACACACACACACACACACACACACACACACACACACACACACACACACACACACACACACACACACACACACACACACACACACACACACACACACACACACACACACACACACACACACACACACACACACACACACACACACACACACACACACACACACACACACACACACACACACACACACACACACACACACACACACACACACACACACACACACACGGAGTTTATCATTTTATTTCCTTTTTGTTTCACTGCCTTGAATTATAATTCTGTACATAGAATGACCGAAATTTTAACAAAGTTCGATTAGCCTAACTTTTAATTTTTGTCCAACATCCGAAATCATATGGGGCACCATTTATTTTCTTTTGCAACTGAAAGACAATTTGTTACGTGAATAATGTCGATGAAATTCGAAAATGAGCAAAAAACACTGCCACATGTCTGTTCGCAACCGGAGTGTTTTTTTGAAACTGTTTGTACTTTGCGAATTGAAACGTCTTGCAATACAACAGTCTGTGCCTTGGGCAAAACAATGCTTTGTCTGGATAAACAAGAAGACCGCGTTTACGTAAATCGAAAGATAATATGATTATTTTTATTTGTCTGATCGAAAAGTAAGTCAAAGACTTATGACGTTTACAAAAAGAATCGCTTGAAGGAACTTGGGGGTGGGGGTGGTTAGATATTGTCTTGAAGTACTACAAAAACGTTCACTCAGTGATAAAGCAAGGTTAGAAAACAAAGAACCTTGTTGCTACAGGCTTATGCATAAAACATTTTTTTTAAAGTTAACATTTTATACATTTCTGATGTAGCCTAATTACTTTTTACAGTTTGGTGTACATTTTTGTAGGTAGAATACAATAGTTGAAAGTGACGCGACGATACTACGAAATAAAACAAGGATTTACAAATACGTCAGTCAGTTTAAACAATAAATATACGTCTGCTTAGTTACACTGCTATCTAGCGGCGATATTTACAGTTAATTTTTTGTAATAATATTTTGTGTGTGTGTGTAATAATATTTTGTTGTCCGTTCTTTACAAAATGCATTGTTAATTTAACAGTTTAGTAAAATGTTGCAGGCCTACTAAAACTGATTCAATCTCACGAAGGTACATATATTTTTGTCAGTTAGTTTATCTTCAAAATTACTTATACCACCGCATTATCTGTTTAATTTATATTGCGTGTAAGTTATCAAATTATAACCTATCACAATGCCACATCACATAATAATAATATTACTTGCGTTTTTTCAAATAGAATCCGTTTTAAAATGCACAGCTAGAATTCCAAAATATACACCACACACACACACACACACACACACACACACACACACACACACACACACACACACACACACACACACACACACACACACACACACACACACACACACACACACACACACACACACACACACACACACATGCAATTTACTTACTAACTTGACCCTGAACTATTTTAAGCATTTGCAGGTTATGTACTAAAATATAGCATATTTTTATTATTTATTCTTTAATTGTATTACAATTTTATACCTAAAAGTGAGTACAGAATCTATAGAAGTAGTTCAAAAATATAACCAAACCAAAAACCAGGCATATAGGTTATATTAATTGATAGGTTACAATATTGAATTGTTTTGAAATAAACGCTTACAGATTTAATGAATGCCAAAAACTGATTCACTTCTAATATTGTTGCATAGTGCCAATATAAGGCCTACATCAGTTTATCATTATTTTTCTTTTAGTTCCTGTAATATTTAAGTTGATATTTGATATCAAATTACAGGATTGATATCCTAAAATTACAGGATCATTGATGTTAGTCTTTAGAACATTTAATTTTTAAAAATTACATGTGTGTGTGTGGTGTGCACGCACGCGCGTGCGTGCGTACGCGTGTGTGTAGGGGTGTATATTTTGGAATTATAGCTGTGCATTTTTAATCCGATTCTATTTGAAAAAAAACGCGTTAGAAATATTATTATTATTATGTAATATGGCATTGTTAGTTTTTGTGTGCCATTTTGATTCCATTATCCGTTAAAAGGCTGTTTATTATATTTAAGGCTCAAGTCAGATCCACATTTTCCCATACATTTACTTGATTCAATTTTGTAAATTACCTGCATACATTTGAATTAGGATTTCGTATGACGATAAAAAATTGTCATAAAAACAGAGAATCACTTTTTGATAAATAGATTTAGATTTTTACAGTGCTGCTTTCCCGATAACTTTCAGTAGCAACTTTTGAAGTTTCAAACGGTAAATTTGTATTTTTCTTGTTATAAATGGCGAGAAGTATAATGCCATAGAAAACTGAATATTATACAAAAAGCTTACCGATATTGAAGAATTGTGATCAGCAGTACAGTTTATGGTAATTATAAAATATTTATTTTTCCTAAAGAATAATCCTTAACCTAACTGACACGGTTGTTAGGCCTAACACGATGATGCATGAAAAATAACACATATTTTTTAAAGAATACTTCATAACCTAACTGACATGGTTGTTAGGCCTAACACGGTGATGTATGAAAAAACCTTTATTTTTTAAAGAATACTTCATAACCTAACTGACACGGTTGTTAGGCATCACCGTGTTAGGACCAACAACCGTGTCAGTTAGGTTATGGTGATTTTTTTTTTAATAAACGTTTTTTTAACGCATCACCGTGTTAGACCTAACAACCGTGTTAGTTAAATTATGGAGTACTCTTTAAAAAAAAATAAAATTTTTTTTCCTTGAATCACCGATATTTCTGCATTTTCCTGCAATACCGATATTTCTGCGATTTCCTGCGATACCGATACACGATATATATTTTTTGTCTTGAAATAGTATTTCCGACACTTGTTTTTGATGTTACAATAAGTTTTCAACAAATATTCGACGAATAAGATCCATAAAAATTAATTTCGAAGTGAGGCTACTCTGCTATATAATTACCCAGTTTATATACTGATTTGTTGCAGCTGCGTTGCCAATATATGTTACTCATTCATCCACTCATTTAAGGAAATAAGAAATAAACGACTTGACAACACTGCTCCAAGTGTTGTTACTGTGACGCAGCCTAGCGCTGGAAGTGCAAAGATTCATAGATTTTGTTTTATTTTGAAGCCTACGCGTGTTTTCTGTATATTTACTCATATTTTTTAATAGTGCAGTTTGAAGATCCTATTTTTAAATTGTTGGAAAATAACAAGAATGTTTTCTTGTCATAATGATCTCCCTCGCGTTATTTATACTACCAAATTTACTGTACACCCTTTGTGTTGTATTAAATGGCGCGTTGAAGTGAGTTTATCATGGAAACGTCAGACGATGAAAGTTGGCCCGAAATAAAGGTGAAATTGATTAAAACGGCTTTAATTCGCCTTTGTGAAGGATTTACAGGCCTCAGTTTGGAGAGGAGTTAAATTTGGAAAGCCTTTCACTTTGTTTTAATTACGTCCCCTTTTGTTTTTAATTTTGCCGGCTTTATTGTGTAGCTCAGCTGTAAAGGAGTGTTCATTTTTTTAATGCAGATGTTATTTGTTCGAGAAATTGTATTTATTTTTGTTGTTGTATTTATTTATTTTAATTAGAAAATAACAATGTTTGTTGTGATGACATTAAAACTTTTAAATATATGCATTTAAAGTTTCGGTAAAGAAAAACAACCTCTTAAAAGTTAAAGAAATCTATCTATTGTTTTAGTAATCAAAATATGAACTTCTTTTATAAAATGACATATATATATATATAGTCACGAAGAAAATTACATTCTTTAAATTTGAATTTTTCCTCTCATCAAAATTATGGAGAAAACAATCCAAAAATCTTTAATTTTGACCAAACAAAAACAATTGAAATATGTCTGGAGACATTTTTTACCAATAATCGACATTTCTGTTGTTTGTAATAAATAATTTATATTTCTAAAAACTGTTCAACCGTTAAATTAATCAGCACAGTACTCACAAATGTAATAAATTGGTCTTACAAAATAATTAGTTTTTTTCTGTAATCAGTTTCAAAATGGTAGATATTTCTTAAAACTTTGATTTTTTTTTTTTAACGTCCGACTATTGTGCACACTTGGGATAATGCAGACGATGGGATGATTTATAGCGTATGAAAATGCTAAGCCCTGGCCGGGAATCGAACCAGGGTCCTCAGGGTGAAAGCCCAGTACGCTATCAACTAGGCCACCGAGGCGGCTAACTTTGAAAAAAAATAATAGTCGAAATTTTTAAATGAAAATAACTTATAATTTCTTTTTAGAAAAACCAAAGAATAAATTTTGCATAGCTTGTTTAAGTTTGTTATTGTTATAATTATAAAAAACTATGACACTAAAGGAAGACGCTCATTAGTGTATATTCCTAAGTAAGGATCACATGATATAGCTATACCAATACGGCTTTAACAATTTTGATATATTTTACGGAATATAACGTATAAGTGTTTAAACAAAACTTATAAGGCGCTATCTCAATAAAAAAATGTGGATTGAGCTTGATCGAAAACTGATCTATGAAAATTATTTTACTTGATTTGTTGAAGTTTTGGCTAAATTTGAAGGTCATAACTGAAATCAGTGTTGCGAATTGGAAATTTGAAAAAATACCATTCGAAATTAAATAGAAACGACTTTTGTTGATTTAGTTATATTTTGTCCATGTACGCTAAAATCGAAATGTGATATGAATGTATGAATCTTAACAATGAAAAACATTTCCAAAAATTTGTTGCACTGTTCGAAAAAAGCGGTTTTTCCCCATAGCTTTCAAAGCGGCAAAATAACTTTAATGTTAGAAAAATGGTTTACTTTCATTTCTTTAAAATATCTATAGAATTAAGCAGTGCAACTAACCAAATGTAAATATTTCAATGCATAAATCAACTTGTCCTTGAACTTTGAAATTAAGTGTTGATATAACGTATTTTTGAAAATTGTAAATGTTGGAAAAAATCACTAATGGAAATGTACACGCAAAATAATAATTAATAAATTTTAAACGAAATTAATTAAAGGATAATTATCATAACAGTGGCTGTGAGTTATAAATATTATTTCAGGTATTTGTTGAATAATGAATTACGTGTTGTTTTCTGTGATTCCTTTCAGAAGCAAATTTTTATCGAAAATTGAACTATTTTAGCGGTTATCATTGTAAAAGGTAAATACGGATCAATTAAATGTGTCTTTAAATTAATAAAGATTGCATACGAATTAGTCTGAACTAACTATTTCTACAAAAGTCGTATCTGGTAACTTCGAGGAGGTTATAGGTTCACGTGTGTAGTAAAACTGAAAACATCCAACAGTTATTTATTAGTTTTTATGAACTTTGAATAAAGTTAACCGAAAGTGAGCTGGCTTGAGTTGGTGTAGATCGACCCGCTATTAATGCACTAAGTCAAATGAAGTTGACAATGGCTTTTGTTAGACTGCACCTACGTCGGATACAATTAAGAACAGTCCTTCAAACTGCAGATAAATTGTGGACTTAGTCCTTCCTAATCATTTCACCTTGTTTCTTTTTAATAGGATCTTAATACGGATCTTGTATAGTCCCTGAATATTTACTTCAACTTGATAAATTCAACAGAAGAGACGACAGCTCAAAATTTACCGGCTGTTCTGGTTAGACTTTCCTTAATTGTGTGCGATGTAGTGAAATCTTAGAACGGCTACTGCTTGTAATGGTACGTCGAGCTACGTCAACTCCTAGCCAGCCCACTTTCAATTTTCCGTCATATCAAGGTAATAAAGGAACAGGAAAAGTACTGGATTTCTTCAGTTTGACTTTAGATCGAGTTTAGTGACTTTGGAGCGAGAATCATCTAAAAGATGCAAATAGAATTTCAGTGAAACGTCGAAACAATTTTTCTCCTAGAAACAATTGCGATATAAAACAATACATGATGTTTTATACATATTAATTAAACATACATAGTCAGCAAAATTAATTCAACCTTTTCATAATAGTGATCAATTCCAAAACATTTAAGTAATCAGAGCTGTTTTTAACGTAAGTAATCACACAGTTTTTGCAAATCAGATTTCGTCAATATAAACTGCGTTAACATTTTAAAAATTGTTAATCTGCGGTAAGGTTTCAATTCCTTATTTGTAATGTAATTTCAAAATTTTTAAACGTAAAACTAAAATTTAAAATTAAACTATATGTTTAACTAGGGTTTTGATATTATATAATATTTAGGCTCAACAAAAATAAACAAAACCTGAATTTTATACTTGTAAAATATAAAATATGTCATTATGTCTTGCCTAAAAAGAAATTTAAACCACTGCTTGTAATGCCATGAAATTTTGCATAGCCTAAATCCACTTTATATACCTGATTATGAGATTTGTTGTGCAATTTCAGTCGTAAAATCGAAGTAACAATTGTTTAATTATTGCAATACAGATGTGTATTGATAGGCCGAATGAAAATTTCAGTGTCCTGTACGGTCTACCTCAATAAAACCTGAACATTTGTCTTTGACATTGTTAAAAATGGTGTCTTTGAAATATATATTAAAAATGGTGTATTCGTTTTCAATAAAATAGCGTAGCGAAACACGGGTATTCAGCTGATTATTATGATATTGAATTCCTGAAAGAATGTGAACGCGTATCGAAGTTATATAACTTTTAAAATTTACCGTTTAAACATAGACAAAGAGCAGAAGACAAGCTGAATTAATAACTTGGTATTCTGTGAAGCTTTCATGTAATTTTATTCATATGAATACCTAAATGTTTGATATGAAATTGTCTCTCTCTCCCTCCCTCTCTCTCGCTCTTCTTCGTTGTATATCTCGCTCGTTTCATATTATTAAAGTAATAAAGAACCATTCAGAATGCGCTGCAGTTGTGAATACGACGTTTCCCCGTTATTTGCTATCAATATCTTCTAATGTCTTATTTAACGGCATCCCGTCAGATATTATGTTTACGACAAATGCGATATTCTCTCCGGAAATATTAAATGTATATTTTATTTACGGGCTGTATATTTATTGACTTTATATTGTTATTAATGACTTTTAAGATAATTGTTTTTAGCAGTAATTGTATGATGTGTGATAATGATCATTGTTTTCCCCTTAGTTTACGCCCTCATTGGAGCACTTCAATCAGTCCATACACTTCCAAGTCCATTGAGAGACTACCGTTTCAGCCTCTTCTTCTGTTCCCAAAATTTCTTCATCCTGTCCGACCTGGCTGCCTTTTGTTCATCAGTCATGGTATAGGTCTTTTGTTCAAATTTTGTTAGCTTGAATCGCACATATGTATTCCTTAGAATCCTCTTCTCTGCTCTACCTTCAATTTGAGGCACCGTTAAATTTAACTCTTCTAAATCACTCTGGATCTCTTTGAACTAATTATTCTGCATTTCTTCCAGAAATAGCTAAATAGCCGTTTCACCAGTAGGGTTTCTGGAAAGCGTTCTACATGGCCGAAAAAAGCAATTCTCCTTTCCCGCGTCGTGTCTGTTATTGACTCACTTTTTCGATATACCACTTCATTCGGCAGTAATCTCTATTGGCTATTCACTTGGTGTTTCTTGTTAATGATTGTTCTGATGATCCTTCTATCTGCTTTCTGCAGTTTATCAGTTGTTGATTTAATCTTCAAATTGAAGAGTGTTTTGTTAACAACGCATCTTCAACACGAGCATCCGGAGATCTTCAGGCTGGTGTGGTTAGAAGGCTACGAAGAACAAACCACTGGACCTTAAGTTTTTGCTGGTCGGATCACTAGCAATGGGATATATCCTTCTAAACATGTGTTAAATGTAAATTACTAGATGGGTATTTCTACTCAGTTGTAAATAAAATAAAATTAAAAAAAGAAAAAACTAGCATAAGTTGCCTCAGGTTTAAGAACGGAATTATAATGTCGAAATTTGGCATTTATTGAGAGCGATTTCTTTTTGTAGGTTGGCCAGGTGAGTCGTTGCGCTTGTTTCAGTTTGTATGTTCTGCTGTCTATCGATGGTTTCTCGTCTGTGTTCCAGGCTATAATTTCCCCAAGATACTTGAACTTGTTCACAATCTTAATTTGTTTACCATTGCTCAGTTGAATGGCTGGTGTTTCGATTCGGAAGGTCGGCATCATTTCCGTCTTTTCAAACGAGACTTGTAGTCCGATTTTTGCTGCAATTTTTGCAAGTTCAACGATCTGAAATTCAGCCTCTTCCACTAGTGGGGCAAGATTGTCTGCGAATGCTAGGTATACGTGTGATGTTTCTGCCAATCTTAATGTTTGGATGACACTTTTTATAATGATCATATATTTATAAATATTTTATTTTAGAGTATATCTTCTGTTTCTTTGAAGCAGCTTCTGAATAAAACCACCTTATGCGTTAATACGGTAAGTTGTAAAAATATAATGAGATTGATTGTTTTTGTTAATAGAGTAAACTCGCGATTATCTGAGTCCAACTCACTCGAAGTCCGAATTAACAGAGGCAATGTCATAAAAACAATACAGTACATTAGGCCAACATCAGATTTAGGAACGGATACAAAACTTGTGTTATTTTTAGAATATGTGATTAGAGATGGCGAAATAGGGGTAATTGTCTACCAACCATAATGTAAAGATTTGATTGAAATATTTTTCTGTCACTTTCCTACGTTTTGGCCAATACCGATTGTAGGAATATAAGAGGTTTAATTTCCTTGTTTGGCACATTTGGCAATTTAAAGTAAAATGTTTGAACATCCAAATTCGTGAAGGACAATGTTTTACATTAAAAAAATCGAAAAAAAAACACAGAACTGGAAAGTGAAAACTGCCAGTCGAACTAGCTAATACACTACCTGTTGAACTTTCAATTGAAAAGCAGATATTCATGATTGGTGCAAGTGGAGCTTACTGACGACGCAATTGTCGGTGAACGATGCTGACGAGATAATTGAGATCTTGCTCTGATGGCTTAAAAGAAATTAAATCAGCTCTTTTTTACACTGAACAAAAAGAGGAGCTTTCACCGCACGATCATCTGTCTCTACAGCCATTGGCTCGGCCCAGAAAACTATCAAGGACTTTTTCAGAAAATAATTTTGTTTTAAAGTAACAAACTCTACAAATTTTGATTTTTATTATTTAAGTGTCTTACTAAACTATGTTTAATTGTTAGTGTATAACCTGTTCGTAAACATTAAACTTACTTTTATTGCTTTATCGTCAGTTACAAACTAACTCTGTATTATCCGAGTTTTTCCTTATTAGGTTGTCTCGGTTCCATTCACCTCGGATGATCGCGAGCTTACTGTAGTTACCTAAACAGTTTTATTGTATAATACTAATTATAGTAAGACCCAGAAGGAGGACAATGAAATTTCCAAAAATCTGTATTCTTAGACGTTCTATTTTACACAAACTTGTCGGAAAAATTGATTCTGCGATAAATGAAAGAATTTCTTTACCTGGGAAAGCGGCCATTCAAAACCTTAAGATCCGTCTGGGTGATATCTGTTCTGGCTTTTACAAGGTGGGGTGGTTATGATTGTATTTCAAAAGTGTTACTACGAACAGTTAATTAGTTCTTAAACGATAAACGATTCCGACCAAGCAGAAAGATATGTCAAAGCAGTTGGTACAATCCAACTCTCAAAATGATTAAATTTAATTTTGGTTTATAATTAAAATTACAAAACATTTCGCGTTGTTAAATAACGAAATATTACTTTTACAATACAGTTGACTAAGCGAAGTGAGGTCTCTGTTTCAACTCGACCATTTTGGCGTTTTGTGAGTTGTTTGTTACACCGTACTGGCCAATTGTATTGCCGATTGTTTTTTTTTTTAATTTGCTACGAAGGTATTTTGTATAATGCCCGAATAACTTATGTGGGTTTTTTCTGTTCACTTCCGTTTTAAGATGGCGGCCTTTTATTTAACGATGACGAGTGTAATTGATTGTTGTTTCCTGTAAAACTGGATGACGAGAAAGTTCTAACATAATTTGAACTGCTTCATAACGAAAGAGCATAAAACTTTCAAAAAAATGGTCCAGTAATATTTTTCATAATTATTAAAGTTACCGGTTAAATTGGAAGAAAATATTTGGAGCGCTGTCGTGGAGCACTTTGCATATTCATTACGGATATGATGTCCCAAGTTGACCCTTCTTTGAACTGGTAGTAGACTATAGTAATTTACCATATAGTATAACCAATCGTCCCAATTTGTATGCTAAGCATTATTATAGGAATGTAGCTGTATTCAGATTGCCTATCTTACGCCTTGCAGTCAGTTTGAACTTTACACACGAACACACACAATAATGATTTGTTACAGTTAGACATGTTTTCTCAGAGTTAGAAATGTTATGTTGTACTTTGTAAAAGGAGAGCCCTTTCCCCGAACACCATTACGTAAACCTAGAACTTATAATAAGGAAGAATAACTAACGATGCCTCTCCTCTTACATTCGTTAGGCGTTAGACTATGTTCTACAAGACACCTTGACTCAACGTGAAGTAAATTATTATGAAACTTTATACCTTGTTATTTTAAATTAGCATCATTTTTCCAGAAACTTAACCACGAATTTAAGCATTATTTTGTGTGAAAGAAGTAGTATAAATATATGTAAATTTATTTAAACTTACTCAGCAGTACTGGATTAATGAACAACAGTTTAAGTAAATGTTTCAAAAGAATACGCAATTTGTTCACACTAGATCCTCTGATTCGCCTTAGAAGTTATCATAATATCGAGAAATCGAATCATCGAATTTCGATTACACTAAGATTCATAAATTACATTAATTATTTAAGTAATATTATCTAACTAATTTTTATGTGCCAAATTACAAAATAGGCGGAAAAAATTGATGGTGTTTAGAGGAAGAGGAAGAACGAGAGAGAGAGAGAGAGAGAGAGAGAGAGAGAGAGAGAGAGAGAGAGGGACGGAGGGAGGGAGAGAAGGATTTCATTTATTGTTTTTTATTAGAGTGCGAAGTAAGAACCATCTGGCTTTCTTAACCCCATACAAATAGTACAAATCAATAATACAGTAAGAAAAGAAGTCCCTCTCCTGGAATACAAAGATAAGGCATTATCATACGGTAATTAAACCAGAAACCTTATATGCAGCTGAAACATTATCTCTCACAACTCAGGGCCTACTTGAAAGGCTGGAGATCAAAGAAAGAATGATATTACGAAAAATCTTAGGCCCCAAATTCCGTAACAACCAATTACTCCACATCAGGAATGAAACTCTTTACCAAAAAACTGAAACACTGTCAGACACAATAAGAAAAAAAAGAATTGATTTTTATGGGCACATCCTCCGAATGGACAAAAATAGACTAACCAAAAAAATATTTAACTACTTTCACAATAAAAGAGCCAAACCACTTTGGTTTAGAGAAACAGAGAAAGACATAACAGAACTACAAATCACTGATACTATGCTCATGGACAGAACAGCCAAAACAATAACCAAGGACAAGAAGTAACGGTTCCAAGGCAAAGTCAAATCCAAGCGAACGATCCAAATCTCTGACGAAGAAAGAAAAGCAAGATTACAACGAATGAAGCAATACTGGGCTACGATGAAGGCACAGAACATTAACAAGTGATTGATTTAGTGTACCCCAAAGTTGGGTGAAACAAATAAAGAGCATTAAGAAAAAAAGGAAGGAAAGAAAGAAACAAGAAGACGGAGAGATGGAAAGTATTGAATAAACTTCCAAGTAAAAAATACTTTTTGGTTGAAATTGTTAGATTCTTTAATATTGAATATAATTCTTGCAACTTTCTTCATATTTCGTATAATGAGGGGGTAAAATGATGAACGCATTATAATGAGAAACAATTACGGAAGGACACGATGAATATTGCAATATCAGCTGTTGTTAAAACCACTTAATATTTGAAGAAACAGCTTATACACATTACTTTAACCCATAGCTGATTATATATGACAATTATTGTTTGTTCTTTGTCTTAACTACAATGCGGCAGTAGTTATGTTGTTCTATCTAGAAAGTGGTCAATACTTCTCAGTTCTAGAGTGTCGAGTGGAAAAATCTATGTCTTGGCCGAAAACCATAAATCATATAATATTGTATATATAAATAGCCTATATTAAATTGAAATGAACTTATTCTGATTTTCAAAATCGACTATAAATTTTATTACTTATATTATAATGCGTAAAGCCAAAGCTGCAACATGTAATATATATATATATATATATATATATATATATATATATATATATATATATATATATATATATATATATATATATATATAGATATATATATTATAAATATAATATATGTTTTTATATTTTTTGCTTTGTTTTTTCACATTTGTATTCTGTTAAACTTTATTATATTAAGTTTATAATGTTACCTAGTTTTACCTGTTATACATTACATTAAACAGTTTAGTTTTAGTTTTAGTACAGCGTTAACAGTACTTAGATTTAGTTTCCCATTTGCCAAAGAGGTTTTTACTGGACGGCTGTGATAGCCTTCATGCGCTTTTCGCCAAAAGCCCTAAATAAAAAAAAACATACATATACCAGTGTCAATTTTAGGGCAATTTACTGAAAAATGTAGGAGTTAGAAAAAAATTCTAACCTCAAGTGGTAGAAAATGTAATTGAATTTCTGGCTAAAGATATTTCATCAGCAGAACACAATAATATCTACGTCAAGTTTTTTTTGTAATTTTTTTTGAAAATCACTCATCGAAACGATTAATTCAAGTGCATAGTTCATAAGTGTTGCATATATGTAAACGTTGTGGAGACCTACACATAAGGATGTTCCACTTTGTACATTATATAGTGATGTTACTTCTTAGAAAAGTTGCTTCCGTCATGTCAGCGTGCCGATATTATTGAAAATTTGAAGAACACTGTTACCAATACTCAAAGTTAGTGTACATTTCATGAATTCGTGTCTTACTATAATATCTTACGAATTTGACAATACCAAATTTCCAAACAAAATCAATCTAATATTAACGCATAAAAATACGTCATATTTGTAAAATCCATAAATAAAAATCACATTATTGGGTGCACTATCTTTCATACATTATTACGCTAACCATTCCTGTTTTGTACCAAAAATAATTACCTACATTACTGAAACTACATATTTGGGGTACCTGAAGGTTCATTATAACATTTTAAGGCTTTACAATGAAATAAAACCGACTTAAAACCAATAAAATTTGTGTAAGCAAAATTTCAGCAAAAGTATAAAGTTCCCCACGACAGAAATTTGTGGCGTACCAAAAGAGCTGAATGCTTAACACACATTTTTGAAGGTAATATTAAATTATTATTGCACTCAAGACAAAAATAATTATTGAACAAATCAGTTTTGAAAGTAAAATCGGCATGACAATCTAGGGCATAAAGTTTTTAAATTATTATAATTTAATATTAATATTAATTTAATTATTATAATTTAATATTAATTAAAATAAAAGAATATTAAGTAATATTTAAATTATTATATTCTAATATGTAAATGCCTAATATGTAAATGCCCTAGACATTTTTAGTAAACATTAAATTTTTTAGCCTTATTTAGTTACGTAATATAAAATCTGCTAGAGATTATATAGGTCAAACACTTAGAAAACGGCCTTCTAAGAACACAAGTGTAACAGATTAACGAAAATGTGTGAGGGAGAGGTCGAGTCCTCACCTTCTCATCACAGCTTCCTTCTACATCCTTTCACTATTGCTGAGTAGTAGCTGTTCCCAGCTGATAAAGTAAACAGTAAACAGACTTTAGACGTTTGCGTCACTGAAGGGACGCTGAAGGGGAGCTGTTGAAGAGAGCTGGAGGGGAATTTTCCTTCAAGTTCGAGAAATACATGCTAAGGCCTTTTATTATGTGGCAGGATTATGGTAGGTTTTATTTGTCACTATTTCAATAAAATACAGTGTTATAATTAATTGTAAAGGTTATATTTTTAAATTTCATTACAAAAATCATATCCCTTCATCCTATTTTCCCTTTCATTCATGTACCAACAACAAGAAAATTTATGATTTCCACATATTTCATAAACCTTTTATATTTCAACTAGATTTCATTGTTTATAAAGACGTGCTATAACACTGTTAAACTACTTGTTGTATATTATTTTTTGTACATATTGTTTATATTATTATTGCATAACATGTTGTATATTTTTTGTTTCTTTTTTCCCATTAATTGCGGAAGTTTGCACGGGCCCACTAGTAATTATTACTTAGCGTGACGTCACCAAAGTTATTTGCTACTGTGTTTAGCGTGTATTTCAAGGGATCCTGTATTACACGATACAGAAGCACCAACGAACCGTGTTAATTAATATTTAATTAAATCATCTACATTTAATTAAAATACAAATAATAATTTATATAAACCTACATGTACGTTTTCAATCTAAAAGCAATTTAATGCAGTATAATTAAAACTCAGTTTAAATGTGTTGCAGCGTTTAACAATTACACAAAACGATGCTGTTGATTACGGAACATTTTAAAAACACAGATTAAAATATTACAGATAAATTGTAATTACATTTTATATCAGTTTTATTATAAAAATATCAAACAGAACTCAATTAACTTTTTGTAATTATCACAAACGTTTTGAATAGGCCTAATAATTTAAATTGTATGTTATGAACCATCAAATGGTGGATCATGCTTTTATTAATATATTTTTTATTTTTTTAAACATTATTACACTTTTAAAACACTTTAAGTTACGTGGGCAAAGTTGCGATATGTAATAAAAGAATAGTACATATTGTAGACTTGTCGCGTAACTTGCAGGGCCACTGAAAAGTTTGTTTACATTTTGTATTTATTAATTTTTAAAAAGTTTTTATTTTGTTAATTAGTGTTAGGTACGTTTATATTTCTTTTATTTATCTTGTTATTGTTGTAGGACCAATTTATATCCTTACAATAACTTGTGTGTATGTTGTTCTTTTTAAGATATATATTATTGTTAACTAGTTTTAGGCACATATATACGATAACTGTTATTTTATTTTGTTTTGCTTTATTTCATTTTACTATTATAGTTTTTTGTTTTTTTAGTAAACTATTTTTTTTTAATTTTAATTTTTTTTTACTATTCTATTTTAGTGACAGCGATGATAACCTTATTACTTTTTCGCCGGAAAAAATATATTATAGACTACAGAAAAGGTAGCCTAGAGGTCAGGATCGGCAATCATTTCAAAATCCTGAGTCTGGGTCTTACTATGATAAACTTTACAATAATTTTACAATGCAAATACGTGAAGAATTGAGTAGACCTACGTAGTTTGTATCTATAAATAGTCCTGATTGAATAAAGCACGACACGAAATGGTGGTCGTTTAATTGAAGCTACTGACATGACGGGCATAGCGCGCGCAGGATAACGATCACATTAACAAATTGGTCACGAGCCGGAAGTCACGACTCACAATGTCTGATGGCTCTCATTTCAAAAATAGAACTTTCATTAATTACTTTTACTGTCCAACTACAAAGAGAAAAATTTATGCGATGGACGATAAAAGTATGACACGGATCTTTTAGTTTATGAAATGTTTCACGGCCTTTTGAATCCAAACTGCGTGCTATCGGAAAAATACTGTCTGTTTTGCAATCGTTCTTTCAATTCCCGTTCATTCACGTTTCGAGTCATGCCTTTTTGGTTTTAGCCTGTTTGATGTATACAAACCAGAAGAAGTTTATTTAAAGAAATTTGTTACAAGGGTAATCAACGATTTAAAATCGCATAATTTCATTTCATGCTACAATACAGTTTCTAGGCTTGGACAGGAAGTCGGTAACACTTCAACAACAACAAAATCGGAAACTGTAATTTGGAAAAATCTTCGATTTAATCTGTTTTAAACTCTCTTCATTAAACCAAACATTTAAAATTCATAAGTTGACAGGTTTGTGTTAACCAGTTTATGCTAAGGAATAGTTAGTTTATTTCAGTAAGTTTGTTGCAAGTCAAATTTGGTATGTGCGATCGTGCTTTGTGAGCTAGAAGTTCCTTGAATCCAAAAATATAACTACATTTCTCTAAATAAAATATTTCCTTTTTTCAACACTTTTACCGACTCATCCACCATTCTCTCTATAGCGGCATTGAAGAGAACATTAGTTGGCGCTCTATGAAGAGATTTCCGCTATAGAGAGAACTCAACAGAAACGTGTATAAAATTAATTTGTATTTGTAAAATGTATTATGCACTATTATTACTTTGACGTATTGAATGCAAAGTATATTGAAATAAAATTATATGACGAATAGTCTTTAAAAAACAATACTTATTAAGAAAACCTCTATGAATAAAAAAATACTGTAATTGTGAGGAAAATGCAATATTTTGCCGAAACTGCTGCAGAACCGCTTCACCAATTCCTTCAAATTCTGATTTTGGAATTTTCTTTAAGCTATTCCTTTCATTACAGCCTTCTTTATTTGATTTTGATTTTTCAATAATGTGACAGCAGAAGAACTAGCTAAATTAAAATTTCTACAAAAAACTACTTTCTTCAAACCTTTCTCTACCTCATGTAAAACTTCCGTTTAGACGCCATTACAATGAACTCTAAAAGTGTAAAAAAATAATGCACTAATTGTAAAATGTACGAGTAACAAGACACGCGATTCAGTCGAGGCACTGTGCACTGTTTTTAACAATCTAATGACGTGTCGGCATATTGAAAAGTAAGATAGAAGAGTAGGAAGAATGAATGTGTTTCGCCGCTATAGAGAGATTTCTGAAATTTTGTTGGTCTCAATAGAGAAATTTACTATACATATTTTTACTATGTGAATGCGAAGGGACCAAGACTTTTGCCGTTAAAGAGATTTCAGTTATAAAGAGATCCGCTATAGAGAGATTTTACTGTAAAATGATAACAAATATACATTATCATTATAAATAGTTTTTGTTAGCTGATACATTCAAGCGGTAACTGAAAGTTCAGTGACCAAATTAATTTAACAATGAACAAAGCAAACTGTTAACCCCGTCACCCACCCTTAGTTATATTATTCATCGGACTCAACGCGGGTAAAAACACCCTCTTTGTAGGCAAGGGCCACAGTAAAGTAATATGTCAACCCTGTCCGAACTAATAATTAATCTGTTGCTTCGTGACGTCATAATGTTATACAACTTTGGTATGTAACAATTCACTGTCTGTTCATGTTAGGTCTACTAATTTTTAAGTGAAACTTTGTATGGTATCTTATAATACCACAGGTATTGCGTACATCAGTCGGTAGGATGGCGGGCAAAATCTGATTTGTAGTGACAGGGCTTAAGAGCGTTTTCCTGTTAACAGTAAATGCTCTGAGCAGTGAACAGTAACAGTGATTTAATCACAGTTTAGAGAACAGTTTACTAATAAGACAACGTGCTGCCGTGCGCTAACTGCTCACTGCTCAGTGCTGTTTGTTACGCCAGTAAATGTCCTATGAAAAATATTTATTATTACAAAATCTGAAAATAAAAACAGATATACATTATAAAATTAGTAAAAACACGTGCAGATAATTTATTACTGGGCTACACACACACACACACACACACACACACACACACACACACACACACACACACACACACACACACACACACACACACACACACACACACACACACACACACACACACACACACACACACACACACACACACACACACACACACACACACACACACACACACACATACATATATATATATATATATATATATATATATATATATATATATATATATATATATGAGGATTTAGACGTCCTTCATGATATCTGAGTCTAACACACACTTACACTTACAACACTACACTTACGAATTTAACACTTTACACTCACACTTATATTTAGGGAGGCTATAATAGTGCTTTTCGCCCTAATAATATATATATATATATATATATATATATATATATATATATATATTTATATATATATATATATATATATATATATATATATATATATATATATAAATTATAAGCTACCATACCTAACATAATTATTACATATCGGAAATAAAAATAATGATTTGTTAGGAATGATTTTGTTCAAAGTAAAATTATAATTAAAAAAAAGTTAATAAAATAATAATATAATCAAAATATTCGGAAAAACTCTTAGGTGTTTTCATAGTAGTATATGTGATGGAAAAATAAATAAAACATTTAACAAATATAAACCTTCAAAATTTTTAACGTAAGAAATATAAGTAGTAATAATTTTTAAACATTAGTTAAGCATCTGAAATTATGAAAAATTAAAACAAATAAGCCTTAAATTATTTTTTGTAGTAAAACAAACAAATGGTTTAATTAATAAACATCAGTAATAGTCTAACTTTTCAGTATTCTTTTATTCGTTTTTCGTGAGTACATTTCCTTGTAAAACAAAGAGCAGACAAAATTGAACATTGAGCAGTGAGCAGGATAGGTGAAGAGCAATCACAACTGCTCACTGCTAAGAACAGTGTTCTCAGTAGCAGTGATAGCATTCACAGTCTCAACTTTATTGAAGAGCTATCACAACTGCTCACTGTTCAGTGCACTCAGTAGCATTGATATCATTCACAGTCTCAACTCTATTGAAGGGCAATTACAACTGCTTACTGCTCACTGTTCTCAGTAGCAGTGATAGCATTCACAGTCTCACCTCTACTAATCAATACGCAGTCAGATACTATCATTGGCTTCGTTAGTCGTCCGTCTTAATTAGTCTAACTGGTATAAAGACGAAATCTTATATTAGAGGAAAATGTTTCAAGAAAAATTAAAACGGAAGTATGGTATATGGAGAAAGCTCTATTTTGAAATACTCTACAAATTATACGATAATATACCAGTAGTTCAAAGAACAATGTACCTCGCAGTATATTCTTAATTAATTGTCTGGTCACCGCTCCATACAGCACTCTGATGCGCTAGTAAACGTTTCCGCCAATTTAACCGGTAACACTAATATTTAGGAAACATGTTACTGTACCAACTTTATTGGAAATTTCAATTTATTTATGTATGGAGCATTAAAAATTATGATAGGTTTTGCCGTTCAGCCTGTATTATAATTAATAACCATTAACTACACTCGCCATCGTTAAATGGGAAGATGGCAGGAAATAAATGGGAAAAACCTTAATATATACTTCGATCGGGCTTTATACGTGGTACCCTCTTACCAAATTTGAAAATAATCGGTCAATGTGTTTGGCCATAACTGCTTAACAAACAAACAAAATATCGAATAGTCGAGTTGAAGCAAAGACTTCGCTTCACTCGGTCAACCAATCTCCAATTTACAAATTAGTACCCTCCGACGGAGGACTCACCTGCAGAGGATGGACAATACTGCTTCCAAAAAGAATTTGATCTGTGTATTACATGCCGGTGGGGGATAGGAGGGTCGGCAAACCACGGACCAGGTCGGCAAGGAAAAATATTGTTGGGAGCAACGTATTGGTGGACTATATGTAGAGAGACGTGAGTGGGAACGATTTGCACAGGAGGCCGAAGCTCGAATAGAACTGTTGTAACGGCGAAGTACGGCATACAGTTACAAAAGTATTTACAAGTAATTAAATGTATTGTAATTAAATAAATTATTTACAAATTTTAATTACGAAAAACACTATTAGTGTAATTACATAACATTGCGACTTATTTGCTACAGTTTTTCTGTTTGACTAAATTCAGAAGCGCCGTTTCGCCCTTTGGATTCACTCCCCACGCCTTTTTGTATTGCATCCTGGCCTGCTTAAAAGAAGTCTCGATGTCCTCTTCTGCATAGATACCTTTAAAATGCTCCCAGATTTGCCAGGCTGGTGAGATCCTGAACAAACCTTCACAAGTGAATCACTGCAGAATTAAATGGGAGTTGAAGTTGAAATGGGAGTTATGTAGAAGACAAACATAATGAAGTTTATTAAAAAATGTTAAATAGTTATAATTAACAGTAGACTTTACTACTAACTACTGCTTTACATCTTTACCGTTTATTTACAATCTATGTAAAAAGTTAAAGAGTTTAACAAATTTTAAACAAATCAAGCAGTAATAAGTGTGTGTGTGTGTGTGTGTGTGTGTGTGTGTGTGTGTGTGTGTGTTTGTGTTTTAATAAGTTTGGGGTTTGGACGTATTATATTAGAGCAGATAGAAAGTAGGTGTAAATGACGTAAATTAGTAGGATAGTATGTGAAAATCAGCTCATACAAATAAATTTAAAGCCAGCAAAAAATTATACAGAAATAATCGAAACTGTGATAATGAAGTGAATAAACTTAAAGAGACATTCAATAACCGTAGTTAGAGTTCACAGATGAAGCCTAATTAAAAAACTTATAAGCATATAATTTAGCGTATAAATAAATCATACGATATGTGTGATTTACAAAATAGTTTATTTATTTTACAATACAATAAATCTCAGGTTAGAAGTTCAGTTTTGTGCCTCGGCTAGCTTTTCCATGAATACAGAAATAACCGTTTATGGAATGTTATAAATAACTTCTAAAGACATTGCTAACAATATTTCAGTTTACTTAAAACTAGATGGATGATGTGCGGGTGAAAAAATGAGGTAATTTATGGATTTTTTTAAATAAAATGATTGTATAAAATGATGGTATTTTTGCTATTTTAAAACAGTCTGTAAATTTACAAAAAAAAATGTATTTGGCTTTTATTAATTATGTTGCAAAGTCACTGGTAGAATTTTGAATTTGGTATTGAACAAAGTATCACTCACAAAGTTTTTGAAGGTTATAATTATTACCAAATATTATGTTTTATTATTTTCTGTAAAATAAATTCAGTTGATTCATGAATAATATGGACGTTATAGTATAGTTTCAAGTTGGTTGTGTTTACTTTGACCAACTTAATTGCTTAATTATTTTTCTCTTCAACATTTTAAGCTTCCAATTTTTACCTCACTCTTGACACCTTTAAATTTTTTAACGATATTTTCAAATCAGACCACTGTATTTTGAAGAAATAATGCAGAACGTCTGTTACGTTTTACCGCTAGTAGTAATCGTAAAAATAGTTCTTGATATTTTAGCTGATCTATATGTTTTCAGATCCTCTAAGTCGGTGGTATTCGTTTTGAGTCCGTACATGTCTGCCAATATGTTGTTTATAATAATAGCTGAAAATTGTACTAAATGTTTTGTTAAATTTGACTTGTAAACGTGATTTGCCATTTCTAGAGATAATTTATTAAAAAAATAGTTTTTAAAGCCTTTTCTTGAAGCCAGCAGCTTTTGGGCTCGTTCTTCCTAAAAATAATTACATGCGAGAAGGTTTGTGTAATATTTTTGATTGTTTATTTCATATCTTTTATACATGTAATTTAACAGTTTTTGTATAAAAGTATAAATACATAAATGTATTACCACAAATCATATATATTGTAGGATATGTTAATGCGGATATTGGTGCCTGGTATGTCCCATTTGAAGAGGTCTTGTTCTCTGAAAATGAAAGTAAACTTCTTTAAAGTGAACTTCTTTATATGGCTGATTTATTTCATTTTCACATATAAACGTAAATTAATAATGAGTATTAGTTATATTTTTCTAATTTATGTTTCCATATAAGCAGATCATGCCATAATATTTTTTTAGTAAATAATTTGTATCTTCTTATAATTTTATTATTTATTATTATTAAGCTATATTAGAATTGAGAGTGCAATATTTTGTATTTATCAATTATTTCTGCTTTGTTACTGCCTTTTCACTAATACACCCTCTTTTGTTATTGCTGTTTTGCTTTTTAGATAGGCAAAGAGAATATATAAAGAATAAACGTTAAATTAAAACAGCTGAGTATTTAATCAAACAAATGAATAGTTCTAAAGTAGTTTTCTGTTTTATTTTTTTTAGAAAATAGATTTTGAATTTAGGTTTTTATAATAAAGCAACACATGATATAACAGTGTTGTTAATTAGTTAGAGAATGTTGACAACACTGTTTTAAAGCAATAAATTAATTAGGATTACGATCTATTCTTCCCGTCAGTAGTCATAATCCTTTACGAAGAATAAGACTCACCTCATAAAGGCTACCGCGGTTTCGAAACTCTATTGTTTCATCTTCAGGCCGTGATACAAAATTTTAAATCCCTCTGTCGAGGTCGTCACAAAGTCAAACAAAACATTAAAAACATACGTCACAAACACTGAACAACGTTCACAATACAAACACGTTCAGTGTTTGTGACGTATTTTTTTAATGGTTTGTTTGAATTTGTGACGACCTCGACAGAGGACTTGAAGATGAAACAATAGCGTTTCGAAACCGCGGTAGCCTTTACAAGGTGAGTAGATAGACCACTGACGGGAAGGATAGGTCATAATCCTAATTACTTATACGTGGTCCGGTGGTTACGTTGCAATAATGAAAATAAGTTAATAATCCTTATGCAATAATTTAATTAATGTTTTGTGCCATATTTTAATCTACCTACCAACACTTAAAAATATAGTTTAAGAAAACTTTATTCCATTTTAAAGATGAATGCCTACATTGTCAACATGTTATATGATAACATATAAAAATAAACTTGGGAAAAATTGGAATTAACTGTTTTTAAGTTATTTTTTTTAAAGAGACATAATGTAATGTGAGTTATAGACTGGATGTAATAAGTTGTGTGTTTTGCCATATGTTAAAATAATGTTATAAAATAACAGTGTTTACATTTTCAAATAGAAAACAGAAATTTAATAGTAAATTATTTCTAACCTCTGCAATGTCACTTAAGTAACTAAATTAAAAAAATGGTCGTTATGTTGTTAAAAATCCAAACACTTTCTTAATTTTACAGCTTATAGCAGTTAGCTCGAGGATATTGGAAAAAATTATTTTTTGTTTTTGCACATTTCGTATAAAGCTAACTCAACTACTCGTAATTGCAGTCAAAACGTGTAACGTGAGTTGCCATGGACACGCCATTAGATTTTTTTTTTTTTTTTTTTTTTTTTTTTTTAACGTCCGACTATTGTGCACACTTGGGCTAATGCAGACGGTGGGATGATTTTATAGCGTATGAAAATGCCAAACCCTCGCCGGGTCCTCGGGGTGAAAGCCTAGTACGCTATCCACTAGACACTAGACCACCGAGGCGGCTAACGCCATTAGAATAACAGTATAAGATTGTTATTAATTCAATCTTAGTAACAAGTGTAAGTAAGTGTTATTTCTTGGTACTGTCTATCAAGATTCTCAATTAAATTATTATCTTAATAATTTACCTATGTTATTTTCTTTTCCAATATCATATTTTCTTCAATTTTCTTTTTAATACGCAGTTCTTACATTTTTGCTGTATTCTATCAATTACTTTTGTATTCCTCTCATAATCTTTATTGCAAAAACTATGTTATATTTATACACAATAACAAATATTATATGTTTTTAACTGTTGATATTTAAAGCAAAATATTATATACTCTTTATAATAGAATAGAATAATTTGAAACTGAAACAATGTTAAATAGGATAATTTTCCACATACGATAATATTAAATAACGAATTGAAATAAGTAGTTCTGTGTTATTTGTATTTTTTCTCGAAATCAAACCAACTTGATCTGGTGATTTCCTTTTGCGATTATATTCTACCTGAAAGGAAGGAATAAAGCTACACACTATGAAAATTAAGAACTAATAAATAGTACATTGTAAATGATATCATAAATGAATACTTGAATTAAGACTTTTGATATTATAAATGAATTAGGACTTTTGGTTAAGACTGTGTATTTTAATGTCAGTGAGAAAGTCACTACGGAGAGCTATTTCTTAAATACTATTTGTATAATAATATCAGTTCAATTGTTTCTCCACCCTTAATAACACATTACTTTCTTACAGTTGTTTTGTACAACGTGATTTACAATTAAGAACAATCTCCGAAAACGCTTAGTTTTTTCGCTAGCCATCATTTTGTTTTTTATAAATATTTTATATCTCTAGAACGGTTCGATAAAATTCAAACTTCGCAAGGTTCTTTACCCAATAGAGCACTAATTGCAAACAAAATAACCAACTTCATAGATTGGTATTTTTCAAAATGGCGAACGTTCGAACGTTTCAAACCAAAACAAATCAGTAAAGGTAACGTTTAGGTACATATGTCACGATAACATTTGTTGCCCTTTTAATTGGCTGTACGGAGGAAATAGAACAGCAAAACTGTCCGTCGGGATGCGACATATCCATGCAGTATCAATTACATTTGTCACTAAATTGTATCGAAATTTACTTATCTTGGTTTAAACATTTTTTTCAATTAGGCCTTTATCAGGTAAAGATGCAAGTTAGGTTTGAATTTTATTGATCAAACCGTTCTAAGGATATAAAACATTTTATTTATACTTAAGACCGTCGGTACTTGGTTTAAATCCATTAATGAAATAATAACACACTTGTATATTTCCATAAAGTTTTTATTCGAGTCTTGCCAACCAAGGTTTCACTCGTTAAAGCATTGTAAAGGTCATTTAACAGTGACCTGTGTTAGTGTTTTAAGTGGCCTTGACAATACTTTAAATAGTGAAACCTTGGTTGGCAAGAATCAAATAAAAAGTTATGAAAATATACAAACGTGTTATAAAATATTTTGTTAAAAAAACAAAATGGCGGCTTGTGAGAAAATGAAGCTTTTCCCAACATATGTTTTTACATTTTTAAGTATAAAATCAGCTCTCGAGAGATTGTGATATAGTTTTGAATCACCCTGCAAAGGTCCTAGATCATTTTTAAATGCCTAACGTAAATAAAAGGTAACAATAATTAAAAATAAATTACTATATATCCTTCATACCATTTGTTTGTTAAGAAGAGTGTTAATATGAAATAATATACACAGTAGGACGCAAAAATATATATATATATATTTAAAATGGTTTCCTTAAAGTACTAAAATATTTATTTTTAGTCGCTTAGTAACAATAACAATATAGGCTAAACATGATTTATCCTCCAGTGTAACAAAATGATTTTTCTGATATATATATATATATATATATATATATATATATATATATATATATATATATATATATATGAATGTATATACTATGAGTATATTCATGATAAACTAAGACAAAACTAATATTTTTTTAGACAAATTGAAGTTATAATAATAATATTAAAAGGATGTATAATTGATTATTTCTCCGGGCAATTAACATAAAATTTAAATAAAAATATAACCAAACGTTATTTTTAAAACATCATGTGTATTATTTTAAAGTAACTATGTACTAGTTATTTTAAAGTAATAACTCCTTGGTATTATAATTCGTAAATTAAACCATATTTTTATTTTATAAATATTTTTCACTTACCAATATTACGTGCTTGAAACACGCGTACGCTTCCAAAATGTTGAGAGCGCTGACACACCCTTCCATTCACTCTTATTTCCTCCAACTGAAGCGGTTTTATCTTAACGCGGTGTTTATATTTCCACAACTTTCCCCCGCGCATGCGCTAGAATAACCGCCCAATAGAGCATCTGTTTGCTAAGCTACCACTTGTTGAAGTATTTGTTGGACTTGGTAACTTCATCGCGTGTCCTTTTCTCCTCCGTTTAACTTTTCCTTACAAGGGCACAAATTCAGCCGTAATATTTTTGAGAGTAAAACATTAGTGTAAGCTTTGCAATTGTAATTTTATAATGAAAATAGCTGTAACAGACTAGCTGCACATATGAGAGGATTTAGACGTCCCTGCGGTACCCGAGTCTAACAAACACTTCACTTACAACATTACACTTACAACTTTAACACTTACAATCACACTTACATTTAGGAAGGCGATAATAGCCTTAATGTGCTTTTCGCCTTAAAATAAAAAAAAAAAAACGCTTTGGCTCAGTCTGGTTTTATTTAAAAATGCATTCGGAAGAAACACTGAAATTGAATAGTAAAATTGAAAATTTGGAAATCATTAATGGATCGTAAATCGGAAACTTTGACATAGAATCGTAAAATTGGAAATTTAGAGAGTGTAAGCGGATCGTAAATCGGAAACGTTGACATAGAATCGTAAAATTGGAAATTTAGAGAGTGTAAGCGGATCGTAAATCGGAAACGTTGACATAGAATCGTAAAATTGGAAATTTAGAGAGTGTAAGCGGATCGTAAATCGGAAACGTTGACATAGAATCGTAAAATTGGAAATTTAGAGATTGTAAGCGGATCGTAAATCGGAAACGTTGACATAGAATCGTAAAATGGGAAATTTAGAGAGTGTAAGCGGATCGTAAATCGGAAACGTTGACATAGAATCGTAAAATTGGAAATTTAGAGAGTGTAAGCGGATCGTAAATCGGAAACGTTGACATAGAATCGTAAAATTGGAAATTTAGAGAGTGTAAGCGGATCGTAAATCGGAAACGTTGACATAGAATCGTAAAATTGGAAATTTAGAGAGTGTAAGCGGATCGTAAATCGGAAACTTTGACATAGAATCGTAAATTTTGAAATTTATAGATTGTAAGCGGATCGTAAATCGGAAACGTTGACATAGAATCGTAAAATTGGAAATTTAGAGAGAGCGGATGTAAGCGACATAGATCGTAAATCGGAAACGTTGATCGTAAATAGAATCGTTGAAAATCGTAAAATGGAAATTTAGAGATTGTAAGCGGATCGTAAATCGGAAACGTTGACATAGAATCGTAAAATTGGAAATTTAGAGAGTGTAAGCGGATCGTAAATCGGAAACGTTGACATAGAATCGTAAAATTGGAAATTTAGAGAGTGTAAGCGGATCGTAAATCGGAAACGTTGACATAGAATCGTAAAATTGGAAATTTAGAGAGTGTAAGCGGATCGTAAATCGGAAACGTTGACATAGAATCGTAAAATTGGAAATTTAGAGAGTGTAAGCGGATCGTAAAGAAACGTTGACATAGAATCGTAAAATTGGAAATTTAGAGAGTGTAAGCGGATCGTAAATCGGAAACGTTGACATAGAATCGTAAAATTGGAAATTTAGAGAGTGTAAGCGGATCGTAAATCGGAAACGTTGACATAGAATCGTAAAATCGTGGAAATCGGAAACGTTGACAGAGAGTAAATCGTAAAAGCGGTAAAATTGTGGAGATTTAGAGAGTGTAAGCGGATCGTAAATCGGAAACGTTGACATAGAATCGTAAAATTGGAAATTTAGAGAGTGTAAGCGGATCGTAAATCGGAAACGTTGACATAGAATCGTAAAATTGGAAATTTAGAGAGTGTAAGCGGACGTTGACATAAATCGGAAACGTTGACATAGAATCGTAAAATTGGAAATTTAGAGAGTGTAAGCGGATCGTAAATCGGAAACGTTGACATAGAATCGTAAAATGGAAATTTAGAGAGTGTAAGCGGATCGTAAATCGGAAACGTTTGAATCGTAAAATGGAAAGAAGTGTAAGCGGATCGTAAATCGGAAACGTTGACATAGAATCGTAAAATTGGAAATTTAGAGAGTGTAAGCGGATCGTAAATCGGAAACGTTGACATAGAATCGTAAAATTGGAAAGTGTAAGCGGATCGTAAAGAAACGTTAACATAGGATCGTAAATCGGAAACGTTGACATAGAATCGTAAAATTGGAAATTTAGAGAGTGTAAGCGGATCGTAAATCGGAAACGTTGACATAGAATCGTAAAATTGGAAATTTAGAGAGTGTAAGCGGATCGTAAATCGGAAACGTTGACATAGAATCGTAAAATTGGAAATTTAGAGAGTGTAAGCGGATCGTAAATCGGAAACGTTGACATAGAATCGTAAAATTGGAAATTTAGAGAGTGTAAGCGGATCGTAAATCGGAAACGTTGACATAGAATCGTAAAATTGGAAATTTAGAGAGTGTAAGCGGATCGTAAATCGGAAACGTTGACATAGAATCGTAAAATTGGAAATTTAGAGAGTGTAAGCGGATCGTAAATCGGAAACGTTGACATAGAATCGTAAATTGGAAATTTAGAGAGTGTAAGCGGATCGTAAATCGGAAACGTTGACATAGAATCGTAAAATTGGAAATTTAGAGAGTTGTAAGCGGATCGTAAATCGGAAACGTTGTTGATATAGAATCGTAAAATTGGAAATTTAGAGAGTGTAAGCGGATCGTAAATCGGAAACGTTGACATAGAATGGAAATTTAGAGAAATAAGCGGAAATTTAGAATCGTAAAATTGGAAATTTAGAGAGTAAGCGGATCGTAAATCGGAAACGTTGACATAGAATCGTAAAATTGGAAATTTAGAGAGTGTAAGCGGATCGTAAATCGGAAACGTTGACATAGAATCGTAAAATTGGAAATTTAGAGAGTGTAAGCGGATCGTAAATCGGAAACGTTGACATAGAATCGTAAAATTGGAAATTTAGAGAGTGTAAGCGGATCGTAAATCGGAAACGTTGACATAGAATCGTAAAATTGGAAATTTAGAGAGTGTAAGCGGATCGTAAATCGGAAACGTTGACATAGAATCGTAAAATTGGAAATTTAGAGAGTGTAAGCGGATCGTAAATCGGAAACGTTGACATAGAATCGTAAAATTGGAAATTTAGAGAGTGTAAGCGGATCGTAAATCGGAAACGTTGACATAGAATCGTAAAATTGGAAATTTAGAGAGTGTAAGCGGATCGTAAATCGGAAACGTTGACATAGAATCGTAAAATTGGAAATTTAGAGAGTGTAAGCGGATCGTAAATCGGAAACGTTGACATAGAATCGTAAAATTGGAAATTTAGAGAGTGTAAGCGGATCGTAAATCGGAAACGTTGACATAGAATCGTAAAATTGAAATTTAGAGAGTGTAAGCGGATCGTAAATCGGAAACGTTGACATAGAATCGTAATTGGAAATTTAGAGAAAATTAAATCGAAATTTAGAGAGTGTAAGCGGATCGTAAATCGGAAACGTTGACATAGAATCGTAAAATTGGAAATTTAGAGAGTGTAAGCGGATCGTAAATCGGAAACGTTGACATAGAATCGTAAAATTGGAAATTTAGAGAGTGTAAGCGGATCGTAAATCGGAAACGTTGACATAGAATCGTAAAATTGGAAATTTAGAGAGTGTAAGCGGATCGTAAATCGGAAACGTTGACATAGAATCGTAAAATTGGAAATTTAGAGAGTGTAAGCGGATCGTAAATCGGAAACGTTGACATAGAATCGTAAGGTGGAAATTTAGAGAGTGTAAGCGGATCGTAAATCGGAAACGTTGACATAGAATCGTAAAATTGGAAATTTAGAGAGTGTAAGCGGATCGTAAATCGGAAACGTTGACATAGAATCGTAAAATTGGAAATTTAGAGAGTGTAAGCGGATCGTAAATCGGAAACGTTGACATAGAATCGTAAAATTGGAAATTTAGAGAGTGTAAGCGGATCGTAAATCGGAAACGTTGACATAGAATCGTAAAATTGGAAATTTAGAGAGTGTAAGCGGATCGTAAATCGGAAACGTTGACATAGAATCGTAAAATTGGAAATTTGACATAGAATCGAGAGTGTAAGCGGATCGTAAATCGGAAACGTTGACATAGAATCGTAAAATTGGAAATTTAGAGAGTGTAAGCGGATCGTAAATCGGAAACGTTGACATAGAATCGTAAAATTGGAAATTTAGAGAGTGTAAGCGGATCGTAAATCGGAAACGTTGACATAGAATCGTAAAATTGGAAATTTAGAGAGTGTAAGCGGATCGTAAATCGGAAACGTTGACATAGAATCGTAAAATCGTAAATTCGGAAACGTTGCGGATCGTAAATCGAAAAATTGACATAGAATCGTAAAAATTGGAAATTTAGAAGTGTAAGCGGATCGTAAATCGGAAACGTTGACATAGAATCGTAAAATTGGAAATTTAGAGAGTGTAAGCGGATCGTAAATCGGAAACGTTGACATAGAATCGTAAAATTGGAAATTTAGAGAGCGGATCGTAAGAAACGGATCGTTAGAAAGCGGATCGTAAATCGGAAACGTTGACATAGAATCGTAAAATTGGAAATTTAGAGAGTGTAAGCGGATCGTAAATCGGAAACGTTGACATAGAATCGTAAAATTGGAAATTTAGAGAGTGTAAGCGGATCGTAAATCGGAAACGTTGACATAGAATCGTAAAATTGGAAATTTAGAGAGTGTAAGCGGATCGTAAATCGGAAACGTTGACATAGAATCGTAAAATTGGAAATTTAGAGAGTGTAAGCGGATCGTAAATCGGAAACGTTGACATAGAATCGTAAAATTGGAAATTTAGAGAGTGTAAGCGGATCGTAAATCGGAAACGTTGACATAGAATCGTAAAATTGGAAATTTAGAGAGTGTAAGCGGATCGTAAATCGGAAACGTTGACATAGAATCGTAAAATTGGAAATTTAGAGAGTGTAAGCGGATCGTAAATCGGAAACGTTGACATAGAATCGTAAAATTGGAAATTTAGAGAGTGTAAGCGGATCGTAAATCGGAAACGTTGACATAGAATCGTAAAATTGGAAATTTAGAGAGTGTAAGCGGATCGTAAATCGGAAACGTTGACATAGAATCGTAAAATTGGAAATTTAGAGAGTGTAAGCGGATCGTAAATCGGAAACGTTGACATAGAATCGTAAAATTGGAAATTTAGAGAGTGTAAGCGGATCGTAAATCGGAAACGTTGACATAGAATCGTAAAATTGGAAATTTAGAGAGTGTAAGCGGATCGTAAATCGGAAACGTTGACATAGAATCGTAAAATTGGAAATTTAGAGAGTGTAAGCGGATCGTAAATCGGAAACGTTGACATAGAATCGTAAAATTGGAAATTTAGAGAGTGTAAGCGGATCGTAAATCGGAAAAACGTTGACATAGAATCGTAAAATTGGAAATTTAGAGAGTGTAAGCGGATCGTAAATCGGAAACGTTGACATAGAATCGTAAAATGGAAATTTAGAGAGTGTAAGCGGATCGTAAATCGGAAACGTTGACATAGAATCGTAAAATTGGAAATTTAGAGAGTGTAAGCGGATCGTAAATCGGAAACGTTGACATAGAATCGTAAAATTGGAAATTTAGAGAGTGTAAGCGGATCGTAAATCGGAAACGTTGACATAGAATCGTAAAATTGGAAATTTAGAGAGTGTAAGCGGATCGTAAATCGGAAACGTTGACATAGAATCGTAAAATTGGAAATTTAGAGAGTGTAAGCGGATCGTAAATCGGAAACGTTGACATAGAATCGTAAAATTGGAAATTTAGAAAGTTGTAGAATCGTAAAATTGGAAATTTAGAGATCGATAAATCGGAAACGTTGACATAGAATCGTAAAATTGGAAATTTAGAGAGTGTAAGCGGATCGTAAATCGGAAACGTTGACATAGAATCGTAAAATTGGAAATTTAGAGAGTGTAAGCGGATCGTAAATCGGAAACGTTGACATAGAATCGTAAAATTGGAAATTTAGAGAGTGTAAGCGGATCGTAAATCGGAAACGTTGACATAGAATCGTAAAATTGGAAATTTAGAGAGTGTAAGCGGATCGTAAATCGGAAACGTTGACATAGAATCGTAAAATTGGAAATTTAGAGAGTGTAAGCGGATCGTAAATCGGAAACGTTGACATAGAATCGTAAAATTGGAAATTTAGAGAGTGTAAGCGGATCGTAAATCGGAAACGTTGACATAGAATCGTAAAATTGGAAATTTAGATCGAGAAATTTAGAGAGTGTAAGCGGATCGTAAATCGGAAACGTTGACATAGAATCGTAAAATTGGAAATTTAGAGAGTGTAAGATGTAAATCGGAAACGTTGACATAGATCGTAAATTTAGAGAAACGTTGACATAGAATCGTAAAATTGGAAATTTAGAGAGTGTAAGCGGATCGTAAATCGGAAACGTTGACATAGAATCGTAAAATTGGAAATTTAGAGAGTGTAAGCGGATCGTAAATCGGAAACGTTGACATAGAATCGTAAAATTGGAAATTTAGAGAGTGTAAGCGGATCGTAAATCGGAAACGTTGACATAGAATCGTAAAATTGGAAATTTAGAGAGTGTAAGCGGATCGTAAATCGGAAACGTTGACATAGAATCGTAAAATTGGAAATTTAGAGAGTGTAAGCGGATCGTAAATCGGAAACGTTGACATAGAATCGTAAAATTGGAAATTTAGAGAGTGTAAGCGGATCGTAAATCGGAAACGTTGACATAGAATCGTAAAATTGGAAATTTAGAGAGTGTAAGCGGATCGTAAATCGGAAACGTTGACATAGAATCGGATCGTAAATCGGAAACGTTGACATGGAAATTTAGAGAGTGTAAGCGGATCGTAAATCGGAAACGTTGACATAGAATCGTAAAATTGGAAATTTAGAGAGTGTAAGCGGATCGTAAATCGGAAACGTTGACATAGAATCGTAAAATTGGAAATTTAGAGTGTAAGCGGATCGTAAATCGGAAACGTTGACATAGAATCGTAAAATTGGAAATTTAGAGAGTGTAAGCGGATCGTAAATCGGAAACGTTGACATAGAATCGTAAAATTGGAAATTTAGAGAGTGTAAGCGGATCGTAAATCGGAAACGTTGACATAGAATCGTAAAATTGGAAATTTAGAGAGTGTAAGCGGATCGTAAATCGGAAACGTTGACATAGAATCGTAAAATTGGAAATTTAGAGAGTGTAAGCGGATCGTAAATCGGAAACGTTGACATAGAATCGTAAAATTGGAAATTTAGAGAGTGTAAGCGGATCGTAAATCGGAAACGTTGACATAGAATCGTAAAATTGGAAATTTAGAAGTAAAATTGGAAATGTAAGAGGATCGTAAATCGGAAACGTTGACATAGAATCGTAAAATTGGAAATTTAGAGTGTAAGATGTAAATCGGAAACGTTGGATCGTAAATCGGAAACGTTGACATAGAATCGTAAAATAAATGGAAATTTAGAGAGTGTAAGCGGATCGTAAATCGGAAACGTTGACATAGAATCGTAAAATTGGAAATTTAGAGAGTGTAAGCGGATCGTAAATCGGAAACGTTGACATAGAATCGTAAAATTGGAAATTTAGAGAGTGTAAGCGGATCGTAAATCGGAAACGTTGACATAGAATCGTAAAATTGGAAATTTAGAGAGTGTAAGCGGATCGTAAATCGGAAACGTTGACATAGAATCGTAAAATTGGAAATTTAGAGAGTGTAAGCGGATCGTAAATCGGAAACGTTGACATAGAATCGTAAAATTGGAAATTTAGAGAGTGTAAGCGGATCGTAAATCGGAAACGTTGACATAGAATCGTAAAATTGGAAATTTAGAGAGTGTAAGCGGATCGTAAATCGGAAACGTTGACATAGAATCGTAAAATTGGAAATTTAGAGATTGAAAGCTAATCGTAAATCGGAAACTTTGACATAGAATCGTAAATTTTGAAATTTATAGATTGTAAGCGGATCGGAAATCGGAAACTTTGACATAGAATCGTAAAATTGGAAATTTACAGAATGTAAGCGAATCTTAAATCGTGGAGTATTTAGCAAGCCACGAGCAAAGTGGAGTAAAAGCAAAAGATTGTGTTGCTTTTACATCTAACAGATGGCGCTGTTTTTCAAAAAACCGTATTTTTACCTGTTACAGATGTGACATCTATATAACAGTTGGTATATAAAAACATAATAAGTATAAAAAAAACATGTGAGCATTAAACGCAACGTTGTTTCAAAATTTCAAAGCAATCATGAAGAATTTTCGGAGATTAAGTATTTTGAACAAACGAACAATTATATTTCTGTAATATTGCCTTAGCAAAATACAGAGAAATCAGAATGTTAGTGTGCTATGTTTGTGTGTACTTTATACAAGTCTCTAATCAAGTTACAAATTTTGAAATTCAAATTTATCAAGTTCATAAGCGTACTTGAAGTTTTTCCTTGAGGCAGTAAATTGTGCTACCTTGCAAAGCGGGTAGGGTGTTTCCATCTTTCTTTTTGTCCTTTTAGACGTACGTAAAGATTTTTTTTCTTCTTGAATTAGTTCAAAATTTAAGATGAGCGAGATTTTTCGGCCTATGTAAAAATTGTTCAGGCAAAAATTGATCGAACTAAAAATCCCTCAAGTACTCTAGTCTTGTTCACCCAGTTGCAGCCCGCTAGTCGTCAGTCCATTTAGTCTGAAGGAATTTTTTCTCTGTTCAAGTTCCCCATTTGATCACTGTATGGGTCCATCGGTCATCAGAATTGCTAGCAATGTGACTCTCCTAGCTTTATGTCAGTTGGTTTTTTCTCTTTCTTCGAATTTTCCAGTGTCAGTCTGGTAGTTGTCACTAATACGGGCATCATCTGTAAATTTGTATTAGATAAACATCTTTCCTTCCTTACTACAACTAGCCTTATTGGCAAAGCAGCAGTATATTCTTTAATACACAATACACAATAATGTCAGTGAATATAACTACTATCCAGTACTAACTACCTTAGAATACTAAGTTCACAAAACTATGGTTCTTAAACGAACTCTTTCAATCTCTTCAGACTTTGCAATATTGCTGCGTTGTCGAGCAGCTGAAATACTTCAATATTTATAATGCATGTTTTTTAGCTTGCTTCTGTATTTCCGCTTCTACTGTTGCACACAACAATGACAGTGAATGTAACTACTATCCAATACTAACTACCTTAGAATACTAAGTTCACAAAACTATGGTTCTTAAACGAACTCTTTCAATCTCTTCAGACTTTGCAATATTGCTGAGTTGTCGAGCAGCTGAAATACTTCAATATTTATAATGCATGTTTTTTAGCTTGCTTCTGTATTTCCGCTTCTACTGTTGCACACAACAATGACAGTGAATATAACTACTATCCAATACTAACTACCTTAGAATACTAAGTTCACAAAACTATGGTTCTTAAACGAACTCTTTCAATCTCTTCAGACTTTGCAATATTGCTGAGTTGTCGAGCAGCTGAAATACTTCAATATTTATAATGCATGTTTTTTAGCTTGCTTCTGTATTTCCGCTTCTACTGTTGCACACAACAATGACAGTGAATGTAACTACTATCCAATACTAACTACCTTAGAATACTAAGTTCACAAAACTATGGTTCTTAAACGAACTCTTTCAATCTCTTCAGACTTTGCAATATTGCTGAGTTGTCGAGCAGCTGAAATACTTCAATATTTATAATGCATGTTTTTTAGCTTGCTTCTGTATTTCCGCTTCTACTGTTGCACACAATGTCAGTGAATATAACTACTATCCAATACTAACTACCTTAGAATACTAAGTTCACAAAACTATGGTTCTTAAACGAACTCCTTCAATCTCTTCAGACTTTGCAATATTGCTGCGTTGTCGAGCAACTGAAATACTTCATTATTTATAATGCATGTTTTTTAGCTTGCTTCTGTATTTCCGCTTCTACTGTTGCAGCTTCAAGTTTCTTTATTGGTGTACTAAGGAGCATGCTGTAGCTCTTAGTACACTATTTTTAATTGAATAATGTTTCTATTCGACTACTTGGTGTAGCTCCAAAACGGAATACTATTTCCTATACCCATAATGGTTTCAGCACTTGCTTGTATATCAGCAACGTGTTGTGTATTGACAATTCTGACCTTTTTCCTATCAGCACATGTCTTCAGTTTATGTATATGTTGATTTCTTTGATCTTCGCATTTTGTTTCCGTTGAAGTTTTGCATCAAGCGCCATACGGAGATATTTTACAGCATTTGCGTATGGAACTATTTGCTGGTTAATAGAGACCGGAGTACAATCGTATTTTCTATTTTCAAAGTTTACATGAATTCATTTGGTCTCGTTAATGTGTATGCGCGTTTTGTAGACCAAATAGTGACACAGTTGGCTGTTTTTTGCAATTTATTTTTGGAATCTATTGAATCTTCTCCAACAGCTGAAGTGACTTTTACAAAAGCGGCAATCTTGACGTTACTATTTTGGAGTAGATCGTAAGTGCATAGTAAATACAAAGGCTCCTCCAACATCTAAAGTGTCATCTACAAAAGCGCAATCGTGACGTTACTATTTTGGAGTAGATCGTAAGTGCATAGTAAATACAAAGGCTCCTCCAACATCTAAAGTGTCATCTACAAAAGCGCAATCTTGACGTTACTATTTTGGAGTAGATCGTAAGTGCATAGTAAATACAAAGGCTCCTCCCACAGCTAAAGTGTCATCTACAAAAGCGCAATCTTGACGTTACTATTTTGGAGTAGATCGTAAGTGCATAGTAAATACAAAGGCTCCTCCAACATCTAAAGTGTCATCTACAAAAGCGCAATCTTGACGTTACTATTTTGGAGTAGATCGTAAGTGCATAGTAAATACAAAGGCTCCTCCCACAGCTAAAGTGTCATCTACAAAAGCGCAATCGTGACGTTATTATTTTGAGGTAGATCGCAAATGCATAGTAAATACAAAGGCTCCTCCCACAGCTAAAGTGTCATCTACAAAAAGCGCAATCATGATGTTACTATTTTGGAGTAGATCGCAAATGAATAGTAAATACAAAGGCTCCTCCACAGCTAAAGTGTCATCTACAAAAAGCGCAATCATGATGTTACTATTTTGGAGTAGATCGCAAATGAATAGTAAATACAAAGGCTCCTCCCACAGCTAAAGTGTCATATGCAAATTGGCAATCATGATGTTACTATTTCGAGGTAGATCGCAAATGAATAGTAAATACAAAGGCTTCTCCCACAGCTAAAGTGTCATATGCAAAAGTGGCAATCGTGATGTTACTATTTTGAGGTAGATCGCAAATGCATAGTAAATACAAAGGCTCCTCCAACATCTAAAGTGTCATCTACAAAAGCGCAATCGTGACGTTACTATTTTGAGGTAGATCGCAAATGCATAGTAAATACAAAGGCTCCTCCCACAGCTAAAGTGTCATATGCAAATTGGCAATCATGATGTTACTATTTCGAGGTAGATCGCAAATGAATAGTAAATACAAAGGCTTCTCCCACAGCTAAAGTGTCATATGCAAAAGTGGCAATCGTGATGTTACTATTTTGAGGTAGATCGCAAATGCATAGTAAATACAAAGGCTTCTCCCACAGCTAAAGTGTCATATGCAAAAGTGGCAATCATGATGTTACTATTTCGAGGTAGATCGCAAATGCATAGTAAATACAAAGGCTCCTCCCACAGCTAAAGTGTCATATGCAAATTGGCAATCATGATGTTACTATTTCGAGGTAGATCGCAAATGAATAGTAAATACAAAGGCTTCTCCCACAGCTAAAGTGTCATATGCAAAAGTGGCAATCGTGATGTTACTATTTTGAGATAGATCGCAAATGCATAGTAAATACAAAGGCTCCTCCCACAGCTAAAGTGTCATCTACAAAAGCGGCAATCGTGATGTTACTATTTCGAGGTAGATCGCAAATGAATAGTAAATACAAAGGCTTCTCCCACAGCTAAAGTGTCATATGCAAAAGTGGCAATCGTGATGTTACTATTTTGAGGTAGATCGCAAATGCATAGTAAATACAAAGGCTTCTCCCACAGCTAAAGTGTCATATGCAAAAGTGGCAATCATGATGTTACTATTTTGAGGTAGATCGCAAATGCATAGTAAATACAAAGGCTCCTCCCACAGCTAAAGTGTCATATGCAAAATTGGCAATCATGATGTTACTATTTTGAGGTAGATCGCAAATGCATAGTAAATACAAAGGCTCCTCCCACAGCTAAAGTGTCAATACAAAAGTGGCAATCGTGATGTTACTATTTTGAGGTAGATCACAAATGAATAGTAAATACAAAGGCTCCTCCCACAGCTAAAGTGTCATCTACAAAAGCGGCAATCGTGATGTTACTATTTTGAGGTAGATCACAAATGAATAGTAAATACAAAGGCTCCTCTTACATCTAAAGTGTCATATGCAAAAGTGGCAATCGTGACATTATTATTTTGAGATAGATCGCAAGTGCACAGTAAATACAAAGGTCTAAGTACACTACGTTGTAGTACTCCAGGTTCTATGTTCCGTAGATCTGCAGCTACACGTATGACATGGTATTAGTTTTATTATTGAAGAACAAATATTAATCGATGCTAGAAAATATATTCAAATTTGTTTTGTATTGTTAAATATTACCTGAGTTGTTAAGTAGTGGTTGCGCAGAAACAACGTTCAAGCACTTTTTAGCGGATTCTGACCAGTCCTAAATTTCTGTAATGACCTTGAATACGTAGTGTAAATCTGTGCACCACTAGACTGGGGAAAACGCCATAGCTCCAGATACTTTCCTCCCCCCTCCAAAGAGGTAACCATTCCCAATTTGATTATGCTACAAACGTGATTACTACATTTTTATAAAAAATACTGTGGCAGTTAATATTTTATAAAATTACTGATTCATAAAAATCAGTAATTTCCAAAAAAAAATACTACAGTGGCAGTTAGTATTTTATGAAAAACACTTATATCACAGATATAAATTTAAAATTGTTAATGAAAAGAACCCCGTTGTGTAGGCTAGGCTTGGATGAGAATGTGATAAAACTGGATTTTCGGGACTTTTGTCAATTTTTGTAATTTTTACACTAAAACGCTTTGTTATATGCCCAATATTAATAATCCAAAGTATTAAGGTGCGGAAACAAAGGAATGTTACAAAAAAGTGAAAATGAAGGTGACAAACGTTACCTCAAAATGACCACTGCTTGAAAATATAAAACGTGTTTTTAATTGTGAAAACGGTAAATTAAATAGATGTTAATAATAATGAATATACATGTTATAATAATGAAAAACTTCAGAATCTTAACTCGATTCAGCTTCAGTTGTTGGGTATATAACTTGTATTCCGTAAAACACAATTTTTTCAAGATGCCGCGTTTTATAAGAAAATCGACAAACACTAAAGTAATTCCAACCTAAACTAACAAAAAGAGGTAAATCGCAAGCTTCACAAATAACGGTATCATTTTCTTAACGATGTTTTCACAACAAGAACTGTCAAGATATTTTTTCTTATAAAGCGTTAAGGCGATTATAAACCTCGATTATAACTTTCGCCTATTAATCTAGTGCAGTAAATTCAGCATGCTTCATACAAAGTAAACATCTACGATGTCAGAATAGCCTATAGTTTCGTATTAAAGAGCTAAAATCGTCATTTTTCTTAAAAAAAGTAAACATATGAAATTCGGGGAGCTACCGACAGAAGCGAAGCTTTTGTTTTATAACAGGTAACAACGTTCAAGTGATCTTTAACTAAGGAAAAATACCGAGAGCAAAGCAACACAACTGTTTTATATAATACGCGATTACTGTTATCAAACCTAAGGAAGAAAAAAGAGACAGAAATAGAGAGACGAAATTCATTTGCTCTTTCGTTCCATATTTCCGTTACATTCTTCCGTTCAATAGACTTTTTTCTATTTACTCCTCTCGCCAAAACTAAAATAAAAAGCTTCGCCTCAACAAATTTAATCTTCCGAGAGTTAATATCTCGCAACGAAATGATATAGCGTATAATAAAAGAAAAAACGGAAAACTTTTCCAAATAGTCTATAATTCGTATTCTGTTGAAGAAGCGGGATAGGCCTTAGTTCATTTAGACTCACTGCATTTAGTTAATGGAGTTTCGTTGTTGAATAGAGATGTGGTCATGTCAAATCTTATAACTGTTTACTTGGCGACACAAGACAGATCCCCAGACAATGTGTTCCGCCACATACAGGGTGGCTTCTTATGCGAGATATTTCAATTCATTTTTAACGATATTCTTACGCACAATTTGCATTTTTTTTAATTAGAAGATACTATACGTCAAATGGAACATGTTCCACAAATGAAGAGTATTATCGTCGCCAAAATGAAAAACGGACACATTTCCTCATAATGTCAAGCTTTTAAATAATAGAGGTTGTTCCGTAAGAATTAATTTTGCAATTTCGCGAATTTATTGACGCACTTAAGCATCTATTCATGTAAATTACAATAAACACAAAACTGATTTAAGTTATTACTAAAAATAATTGATCTAGTAATCTCCCGTATTTCTTTATGTGAAATATTTGGTAGCTGCTTATAAACGTAACATTTTCCATTAAACCGAAACTAAAATTATAACAGCTATTTTTGTTAGTGAACAGACTAAGATTTGCTTGTTATCGTTTACTTACTGTCAAAAACTATACAAAATAAATTAAAAACTATTTAGAATTTGCTTTTCCTAAAACAACCCTCACGAAAACAAAGAGACAAAAAGTATTTGCGTTGCAACTTTGCATTTTGTTCCAACAAAATCCTTTTTTGCGCCACAAAGTCCTTACAAACGTCTTCCAGCGATGAGAAGTCTTTCCTTGCACTAAAAATCACTCCTTTTGGACTATAAATGGATTCTGAAGGTAGAAAATGTCTTAAATTTTCCTTTTGCATTAAAAAATAACGAGTGTGACTTATTCTTAGTGTTATCATTTTTCTTTTCCGTTGTTTTGTTCCACGTGTTTTAATAATCTTATCGCTCTATTAATTTCCATTTCGTTGCCAAAAATATCATGTACAATGTCTTTTGCTGTTAAAACTTTTGTTCTTTTAAAAAAATAAAATACATTTTAATATCTCTGTTTTCTATTTATCCTTTTACATTAAATATTTCTATTCCCGTGTTTCTAAAATTTCTTTTCATTGCTTTTCTTTTATTTTATTCTCTCCTTTTTATCTTAAATTTACCTGTTGATGTGAATATTTTTATTTCGGTAATGTTAGATTCTCCATTCACTTTATAAAAACGTTATTAATTTTGGTTTCTAAATTTCTTTTTCAGCATTTGTGAATTTTATTGTATTGAAAATTTTCAATTACACATTTTGTTGTAAGTTTCTTTTTTTTTCAAAGTTTACCTTTTCATACCGCTTTAAATTTTTCTTTGATTAACGTTAAATTTATTCTGCCTCGTGTTGTATATATTTGCCAATAATGCAATATCAATCTTTGTTTTGTGTTTTTTTTTTTTTTTTTGAAGTTTATTAGAAGGAAAACAAGAGAAAGGTGACTGACTTCTAACTTATTCTGTAGTTGTGTAGTATAAAGTTGCAGCGACGAAGCAGAGCATACATCAACCTAAGTAGGTTTATTGTCCCACAGAGACATCTAGCGGTCAATCTGCGCGGCTGTTTACGGAGGACAGTGATTTATTTATGCAATTTGGGCAGAGGTAGCGGTAAATGAAGAGGAATCGCAGTAAATAATAAATCACACTCAAACATTACAACATTGTACACCAAGAACACAAAGCGGTGCTTCGATTCGAAAACAAAATATTTGCGCAATTTTACTAAACATTAAATCATTATTTGTAAATGTTTAAGCTTTAAGCGCAGTTTTTGATGCAATAAAATAATTATATTTGGTTTGTTTCAAACAATTATACAATAATAAGTGAGTTTTTGCGTGAAATAGAGATATTTTTAAAATACATTTTCGGATTAATCTACTCTTTTCGTCAAAATATATTTAATTAAAAAACTACTCAGTAATCGTGGGACGCCGCTGTATCTCTGAATTGACCTACGCTGTAAAGAAAATTGATTTTTGTGCAAAGTTTGTATCAAATCAGACCAAAAAGTGTAAAAGCAAAGTGCTAAATACAACACACTCAGCTAACGAAAAATTTGACGAACTACTAGGACGTGTTCTAAAAAAAAGTATATAAACATGAACCCGAAAACGCTTTGTTAACGAGTTACTGCTGGCGAAATATTTTGCCCGGATTTCTGTTCCTCTATTTAAATTAACCCTAACCGAAAGTCTTAGAAAGTTATTTAAAGGACACATTTGGTGGTTTTGTAAGGTTTTCGATCGAACAAAAATAAAATAGGTCTTGTTAGATCGTTTCTTTAACTGGTTTTAAGATCTGATGTAAAACACACAAAAAGTATACTTCAAAAAATGTATTTTTTTCCGTCTTTGGTTATTACGTTGTATAAGCTTGGACTGCGATATGAGTCCGCCGAACACAGTAACTAGTGGTAGAGGACGGAGACATGCCTTGTTTGTGTATGCCTATAGGCCTATATGAAGCATCTTCAGAAACGTATTCTATTAGTCAGCATCGCTTAATTTCAGAGTTTCTGGTCTTGATTTTACACCGATTGCCGCTGCAGGAGCTCGACTTTCAATGTAAATTTCCTAAAAAGTGGTTTTAATGAAACAATTACGTAAACATTAAGAGAAATATGTTTGTTAATATTCTTCTAAACCCAATACAACTGGTCCTCTGATTGCGGTGCTAAAGTGACTCCAAACCCCATAACCTGAACAAATTAATCTGATCTCTTTCTCCTGAACATTGTTGAAAAACTGTCAACAAAAAATCCGGGGAAAATTACAACAATTTGGTTGTATACGCGCACGCGTTATTTTGTGTGTGTGTGTGTGTGTGTGTGTGTGTGTGTGTGTGTGTGTGTGTGTGTGTGTGTGTGTTCAGCTATCGTTCGCAATTTTAATCCTATTTTTGCATATATATAGTCTACTTTTTTGTTTAATAATAGTGAAAATCATAATTATCTACTTAATTTCGTGAACTTGTTACTTAGTGAAAAATTTCGTTTCAAAATGACAGAAATTCCAGTATTGATGTATTTCAAACTTTATCGGGTGCATTTAAGTATTTTAAAGGAAAATTTGAAATGCTAATTTCTGAAGATTTCATCGCTGACTGTGACACGAAATTATCCAAAACAACTCCAGAAAAACATTTACATAATTTTCGTGATTCATTTACTTTTTAGAGAATCGCTTCCATCACGTGAATGAGACAGCTGCTTACGTCGAATGCAACAGTTCAAGTATACACTTGGTAGGACATAATTTATCTGCAATGAACACGGTGCAACGAGATCGACTGTAAACCAAAATACTAATAAAGCAAAACGTTGTGGAATGAAAATAGGGTTAGGGGGTAGAAGAGGGAGGGTTAGAGTGGAAGCGCTTAAATCACTTTAAGTAGGTTTAGAGTTCCTCGGAGACGTCTTGTGGTCAATCTGCCCTGCTGTTACAAGAGGCAGTGATTTATTCATGTAATTTAGTCTGCCGCTGTAAAATCAAGTAAGAGAAGTTGTAGATAATTAAAACACTGTATACTGGTAGAATGTCACGTTAGAAGTTGTGTTATTGGGAAATAGATTTAACAGCGAATAATTTTCTCACGAATAACGGAAAACTGATTAAAACGAACTTCCAAATACCATCCATAATTCACAAAATTTATATTTTTGGTAAAATGGCGAACGCACGCATACCGATTGAGCGTTTTTAGAGGCAGTTTTTTTAAACTTTAACGGGTTAAATAATTATAAGTTATTCGTATAGTTTGCGTGCTGCTGTATTAAACCTTATAACAAATACAACAGCAAACTGTTGTTTCGTTGACGTGATTGAAGCTAATTTAAAAAAAGATATCATACACTCCTTTGAAGCTCTGATCTCACTGCTTTACAATCTGCATATATTAACATTTTTTAAAAATTTTTAAATCGCAATGAACATACGAAAACGAACCTTGACCAGCGTAAAATTAAATTTCTTTATTTCAACGGATTTTAGAAATTATAAATGTTATCCACTTTTTCGAGAGTGAAATCAGATTTTCAAAAATATTTAAGGTAAAATAGTAATAAATTTTTAAACTTTTGAAGTACGAACGACAATTTTCAAAATGTTTAACGAACGTGTTCAAGTTCTTACATTTTCGTGCCAAATATAAATTAAATCAAACCGAAATGGCGAACGAGAGCGTGCTAATACATGTAAATATGTATATATGAAGCATGCAAATTATGAAATAAAAAGGCAGTCGATAGAATGGGAACACAAATTCTCCCAAGAAACTAAGATAAAATAAACTTTTTTTTCTATAATATTTAACTATCTCGCAAAAAGAGATCTAAAGATCAGATTTGGTGCTCATTTCGTGATGAGACTTTTACCATAATGGCCGCTGCAACAATTCATTACAGGAAATACGCGTAAGAAAACATGCGAAACAGTGCTGTCCAAATTTTTGAACAAAATCTGATGACCGATTTTTTCTTGATTTTTCGGGGAAAATAATTGAATGTGAAAATTTACGTTAATGAAGTTTTCGTTAATTTGTTTTATCGGGGAACTTATGAAATTTTATTTTAACAGTTTAAACAGTTTTAAAACTAATTTGAAAAGAAATATTTCGAATGAAGATGATGAGCGCAGTTAAACATAGATCCAGGGACTAAGGGAAGAGCATAAATTTCCCCTGAGGCAAAGCCTGCTTTCAATTATACTCGCCTTGGTTTCAAGTTTTCAACGACAAATTCCCCCGCCGCTTCGTCATCCAAGAAAATGTGTTAATTGCAAACTCGCCAGAAACGACTTATCCGTCTATTTATTACGTAGCACAGTATGAACAAGACTTTAAGACTTTCGATTAGTTTATAAGTTATTTTAGAAGCAAATAACTTAATCGTACGATTAATACGATTAAGCACGGAATTAAAAGAGATGTGGATGCGAGTAACGCCTGCTATACTTGGTGACGTATCCTACACACCGATATTGGTAAAGTATCGATACTTTTCTTTGGAAACCTATTTTTTTAACAACCTAGATTTAGGGCTGGTTTTGACGTTGGATTTTGAAGGACGCGTGATGCGAGGAACATGTTTATATTGATATATAACAGTATATTTTGCGCGCAGCAAGTCTCATATTAAATTAATTAAATTAAAAACTACTGTCTTTCCTCCCGCATCGAACTGGGGACCTTACGCTTGCGATCGTTTTACCGATTTAAGTATACGAAATGAATCGTTAATTTAATTTCGGTAAATATATTAAAAGATCAGTTGTTTTTTATCAATTCGTAAAGACCAGCTGATTTCATTGAACAGCTAAACAGGTTATGTAGAGTAGTAAATGTACGCATATGTTTGTCTTGAGTACAAGGATGGGAGTAGTATGAGTACGGTGGGATCACTAAACTCATTAGATGTTCATTTCAGCAACCTCCGCCGGAGAACTGGATTCACTATCGTCCTTATTAATTTAAATGGCGCAAAGTATGGTAATTAACAAATAGAAACAAAAATACTATTCAGAAAGTATTTGTAGTTATCGCGAACAGTTAATACATTAATGTTGAAAGAAAACTATGCGTTAATAGTAAACACTACTTAACGTTTGAACGCTACTCACCGACAGACAGTAAGACGCTTTTAGAAAAAAAACATAATGGTTCTTGACGTAAAATTATAGATCACTATGAAATGGCGGCCAATATGACGTCATATGTAACGTGGCGCAGCTGGTGTTATCCGTATTAAAACTGATATTTATGGTTCCACGTCAAGATAAATAAGTATAAAAGACATCGCCCACAAAACAACGTTTATTTTCATTACTCGTTATTTTTGCAGTCCACAATAAAACTGATCTTGATCCGACGGTCAAATAATTTGTACCAACATTGCACTGACTTTCTGATAATGAATCTAAAGTATTTAGAAATATGTCCAAGTATAACAATTGCGCTTCTAGGTGAAACTAACAGCAGGTCGATATGTGAAACAAACATTTCTAGAACTATTGACAATAAGTAGTGCAAGCGTCTTATCAACATTTCTATTAATTCCTTTCAAAAATCCGGGGTAGAAAGTGTCGCAAAACCGATAGTGAGCGCCAGATTTCTCAAGATGGTTTCATCAGATTTTATTTAATTCAAGACTGTTGCTGTAAATTTCAAATGTGTCAAAATTATTACCAGAAATAATCATCAGTAATTGGCAAGTTTTGTCTGAAGAAATTTCCTGTTAAGAATATGTTATTACTACAGTTTATTCGGACATTCGCCATTATTTGGGAATACACGGGAGGGATGCATCAACTTTCGTTCTCAAGTGCCTAATGCAACTTGAACATAAGCCTAAGTGCCTTAGGTATATGTTACAATACAATGTTAAAAATAAAAATATTATATCAGTCAATATTTGCCCTGTGTGTTTATCTTAGTTTCAAAGTAGTTTGACGTAGGTCTCTAGGCTAATGTTGCATGTTTAGACACTTGAGACGTTAAGCCTTATGAATAAAAAGAAGCAAATGCTTTAATACACAAATTCTGAAACATATCCTTCAACTTATATGAATAAAAAGATGTATCAAAACTTTTTGCTTTAGAATACAAATTTAAATTCAAGATCTACTAAAACTATATTGAGAAATTTCTGTTACAGTAGCAAAAATATAAATTATGTATCATGTCTTTCTCTATTACTTGTTTTTGTCATTAATTAGTTGATGGTGCTCTTCTGTCGTAACTCTTTTATTGACATAACATTTTCATCGTTAATTTCATATTTTTTTAAAAATTTATTTTCTAATCGTCGTAGTCTTTCTCGTTCATTGTTTTCTTAATCTTTGTTCTTTATTTTAAAATATATTTTTTTACTAATTTCATTGTCCATTTTATTTATAAATTGAATTTTTAACATAACCTCAATTGTAATGATATTGAAGCAACAGCTGTTGTGCGAAATCAGCTGTTTAGAAGTTGCAACAATTATATTTGTATGTATATAATAACACAACGCGCTAAATATACTATTATATGCAATATGACATTGGCATCCAAATCCAGCATTAAAACAAGCACTAAAACCTGATACATGATAAAAGCAAATCCTTGTTTTATTGGTCCATTTGATTTGTCATTAGTAAGTGGTTATCATTAAAACCGACTATTTACTCTAAATGAGATGAAAATCCTTTGTCATGAATCTAGTCAGTAGGAGATTAACCTGTGAAGTAAATGGTTATGCTGTTGAATTTTCCTTGTTATTGTAGCAGAATTAGTTTGTGTGCAAAGTGTTAAATATTATAAATCACGGTCTTCTCCACCTACTTGAGATTTTAATAGCTTATATAAGTTTAAAGAAGGGAATGTGAAGTGACTAACAAACATGTTTGTAGGTACTAGTGAAAAAACTCACAAAGATGTAAATATGTTTGCGTTATTTAGTTGATCTTGTATATCAAAAAGGTAATGGTGAGGACTTGGTGTATAACAGTGCACAGTATTAAAAAAATTTTAAAGTATTATTACAAGTATTATTGAACAAGTGATATTGGATTACACTTCCTATTTGCCAGTATTAGAGGCAAGACGCACGTGGCAAAGCAAGTAATACCAATTTTCCTATAGTAATTGGTGTAGAAGACTGTAAAAAACCTAAAATTCATAGATTTTTTTTCTTTTAAGGCGAAAAGCACATTGAGGCTATTATCGCCTCCCTAAATGTAAATGTGAATATAAAGTGTTAAAGTCGTAAGTATAGTGTTAAGTGTGTGTTATACTCGGGTACCGCGAGGGACGTCTAAATCCTCTCAATAGATGCAGCTAGTCTGCACAATCCATGGAGAGGAATATAGGCTATAAACCGTAAATGTAAACATACATTACACGTGCAAGCTGTGCTCAACGCGCGGGAAATGTTTACACATGTAGAAAAGTTTGGAAAAACAGCTGTTAGGCAAAGCTCTACTGAAAATACTGTACTCATGGCTCCACTTTAAAATCATATCAGATTAAAAAAAAGTACAATAAGCTTTTTATGTAAAAAAAGTGATTATAGAACGATGTTTCGGTCAGAATAAAATTAGATTCTGGTACATGTACGTTGTGAAAAATTAGAAAATATCCCACAAATAGTTGTGTCATGCGATATATTTACATCAAACATTTTTAAGATTTGCAAGATGTCACTGTGTTCTTCACCTTTGGGGCCAAGAAGCAAGACGACAACTGGCAGAAATAATTAAAAACGTTGATTTATAATCCACAAAAAATATTGAACATTTACTTTTCATTTTTGTTAATACAAAGTAACTTTTAAATAAAACAAAGTGATTTACGTTTAACTTGATCTCAAAAATTTAAATACTGTAAAAAATAAATATTAAATTAAATATTTTATTATATTTCAAAAATTTTTCGTTTGTCATCAACAACAACCATATTACCAATATTACACTTTTTGTTTCTTAATTTTTTTCTTTGAAATACTCTCCTTACTCCTACGCTTCTCTCTCTCTCTCTCTTTATACTCTCAGTATTCAGCTGTTCCAATAACATAACATCTCTGATCCTGATCTAACAATAATATAAGAGCTAATTTTTATAAATTTTTGGTCTTTAATTGCTGTGTTTCAGCCGACTCTATTGCAGTTTTATTGCGGGATGGTAAAAGCCTACGATTGTCTAACTTGGCAGAAGAACTAATTATAATTAACACTAATTTCTTAAATAACGAAACAATAATTTCAAAATGTTAGTAATTGGAAAATAATAATTAGGTTTAGGCCTAATCTAACTTAGTAAATAAAGAAAATGCCCGACAACGATAATAGAGCCACTTATGAAAGCAGAATTTGTTTATAATAAAGACATTAACAGCACATTTTCCGGGTAGGCCTATGTTCCATTTGAGAAAATTTTCATTTTAATATTTATATTCAATTATTAGAAATTTATATTGTCATCATATTTTTGTTTGTTAAATTTTGTAATTAAAAATGCTGACCACAAATTTAGGTAAACTGGATCTACTTGATGAGTTTTATTAGTTTAGTTCAGTATCTAGCAACACACACACACACACACACACACACACACACACACACACACACACACACACACACACACACACACACACACACACACACACACACACACACACACACACACACACACACACACACACACACACACACACACACACACACACACACACACACACACACACACACACACACACACACACACACACACACACACACACACACACACACACACACACACACACACACACACACACACACACACACACACACACACACACACACACACACACACACACACACACACACACACACACACACACACACACACACACACACACACACACACACACACACACACACACACACACACACACACACACACACACACACACACACACACACACACACACACACACACACACACACACACAGATATTCAGTAAAAACCATTTTTATTCTGACTATAAAAATCTTTGCAAAGATTTATTTTTCGAACAAAAACTTTTAATATAGATCCATCGTAAAACAGAACGAAATCCATTTCAATATTTACGCAGTACGCAGCTGTCTCGCCGACGTGATATAAACGAATTTCCAAAACTATTTTTCATTTTTACCCTTTTTGAAATTCTGATTTCATCATCATGATCAGCCATAAAATCTGCATATATCTGATTTGATTAGATTAGATTAGAGAGTAGAGGAAGGGTACATCACCAGTCACTGTCATCGAATGACCTATTGTGCAACTAAACCTCTTAAAAATACTTCGTTCAGCAGATTGGTGCCCTTAATAAGTTCCAGCAACCCACTGATTAGCTCATTCTGCTGAAGGTCACAGGGGGTCTTGGAAACAAATATATATTTGTTATTTTAAGGCGAAAAGCACATTAAGGTTACTATCGCCTTCCTAAATGTAAGTGTGAGTGTAACGTGTTAGTGTCGTGTGTGTGTGTGTGTGTATATATATATATATATATATATATATATATATATATATATATATATTCATAAATTTTATCGATCTCTCGAAAAGTGACCTAAAGAAGCGATTGGTGCTCATTTCAAAATCTCGGGTTGAAATGATGGCATTTTACCATAATTTATGCTCCTTTTTCAAATGCAAATTTGCTAATAATGCATGCCAATTACCAACTCTAAATTCTCAGGAATAAACTCTATTATTTATCAAAACGCAATGTATAGATAGGCGATCCTGTAAAAAACACTAGGCAATTATGGACTCTGGAATGTTATGTACAAACTCGGACAACGTACACAATACTTTGGCAGTATACAAATCTATATTGCACACACGTCATTAACTCTGTCTCTCATAAATATACCTATCGCTTCCTCCCTGCATGTATTTCATTCTTGTATTTTTGTTTAAAGACGTTCTTTTGTGTGATAGAAATGTAGCTTTTATGGTGATTATGGAAAACCAAGGTATACGATATACATAATAATGGGAGTAACGCAAATTTCCATTGAAAAATGAGCTATTGGAGAGGCCATCATGGTATAACCCGTACTCGAAATGTTTGAATTAACGCGATTCTTATTTCTAAATCTATTCTCAAGGGTCGTTAAAAATTCTGTGTGTGTGTGTGTGTGTGTGTGTGTGTGTGTGTGTGTGTGTGTGTGTGTGTGTGTGTGTGTGTGTGTGTGTGTGTGTGTGTGTGTGTGTGTGTGTGTTAGGTGGTCGATGTCGGTCAGTCTGCTGCGTCGGTGAACTGCGCATCTCAAGATCGTGGTTTCAAGGGGCAGTTGATTTATGCTCACGTGTTGATTTGTGCTCACCAATGCCGATCTCTTATCCTAATTAATCTAATGCCTGGTTGCAAGAGCCTTCATTAAAGTCCTTAAAAGACTTACATTTTAAGTCATTTTAAAGACTTGTTAAACATAGAATGGGGTTGCAAAAGCATCTCTTAAAAAATCACTTTCTAAAGTAAGACATCAAAACTTTAATCTAAGTTTAAATATTGTCTTAACAGAGAACCTGTTAAAATTTAAAGTACCATTATACGCTTGTTAAAGTTCAGCTACTTTAAACAATGCTTAAATATAATTTTTTTACGTTCTGTTTTACAACGTTATTGTATATAGTGTTGTAGTATCATTTTTGTTAAACTTTAATTTTAAATAGCCATTAAATTTTGTGCAAATCAGATACTTTTTCCAGTATTTAGTTTTTTATTATTTTATTTGAAAATGCAACTATATTTGGAAATATAGTTGCTGAAAGCTAGCAACAACATGCTACTAGAAAAAATATAAAAACCAATGTAACAAAACAAATAACCTTCAAAAGTTTTGTAAAATAACGTGAAAATGATCAACTTTTTGTTGAACGGCAATCTTACAAGCCATTTAACTGTTATTAAATTTATTTAAAGGTTTACTTAAAGTGTTCTGGCAACAAAGAAAACATTTAAAGTAACTTTATGTAACGAGAGATTAAATAGAGTTAAATAAAATATGGCTCTTGCAACCAGGCATAATTGCCATAAAGTATGGATGTGAAAGTATATATACATATATATGTAATTTTTGTTGATTTGATTTAAACATGGTATAAAAGTCTATTTTAGTAATAAATTGAACATTTTAGCTAAGCAGTAAAATTTAACAACAGTTTTAAAATGGTCGAAATTTAAAATATATTTTAAAAAGTAACTTTTTATTTTATACTTTTTAAAAATATAAATTATTCAGGACAGAACGTTGTCAATTAGGGAATTTATAGTAGCTTAACTATTTCTTAATGTTGAACGTCTTATTAAACGTCCAAATAGGAAATGAAGAAGCTTTTAGTGCGCGCTCTGTAAGTGATTTCAAACAGTGAGTTAGCAAAGGGCCACTTGAATACCAACAAAAAGATCAACCTCAACACATTGTTCTGTCGTTGAGTAATGTGCATACCTGACTTACACCGCACCCTGGAAGGTAAAGGTTCTTAAGTCACATCCCTCCTCCCCCTTACATAACTTTATTAATACAACTTGCTCTAGTGTCACTAACACTGCTGAAGAGTTACAACCCTGTGAACTAGTGAAGATAAATGACATTATGAAGTAAATTCTAACATCTACTATTGTTTTTACTGATCTGAGTGTGCAGGTGTGGTTCCAGTAACCCTACTCATTTTTACTCTCTCATTATACAAGGTTAGAAAGTTTAGTAATCGCAATCAAATTTCTTGAAATTTTGATGAGTCTATCCGTTTTTTGGTCTTATAAATTGTATAACGGCACAAGCAGATGTCTCTTTGTTGATAGAAGCAATTTCTCAAAAAATATATAACTACACTTTTGAAGAATGTTATTACCCTGTTCCTTTTACTAGGAAGAGAATTACTCCGTATCTGGTAGGGCTTTAGTTCTTTGAGCAGACAATTCCTACTGCGAAGAAGGTGAAATATTTAGGGTTGGTGTTGGACACCAGATTATTTTGGAATGCTTATCTAGGACGTATCACTGGGAAAGCCAAAAAGTCATTGATGGCAGTTAGTAGAATGATTGGTAAACATGAATACTGAGACCAGGCATAACAAAGTACATCCATAATGGAATTATTAGACGCGTAGTGTGTTATGGTGCTGTGGTGGAGTGGACTAAGTCCGAGAGAAGGGAGCCAGATAATCTTTGACTACAATTCTGAGTTGGCCTGCTTTTGCATAACCCACGACGACAACGGTGGCTAGGAAATCGTTCTAGGGTTTTCATCACTATCATATATGTCATGGAGAAAGCACACAAAACAGCAGTTAGGCTACAGGATAGTGGTGTTTGGCTAACTTCAACTTTGGGGCATGCTAGAAGCACAGAAAAGGTTCTATGATCGAGACTGATCAGATTGTTAAACGGTGCATAGTTTCTCGACTCTTTCATGTCAAGATAACTTTTGACCCCGCTCAAAAGTCATGAAATGTGTGTGTTCATCCTTATGTATTTTATAAGGAGATTTTAATGCCTGCTATGTTCCCAACCATCCAATTCCCCCTTAACGTGTGTTGGGAAACTCTGGGGATCTAGTATGATACACGGATTTAGCTCCAGACAAAGACAGGCTGAATTGTACTGCCTGAGACAAATGGAAAAGAAAGCTTTTACTGTGGGAGGGTATGAAACAGTATTTCAGGATGAAGTAATGGCCATTAATGACTGTGTTCATGAGAATTTGAAACAAGCCTTTAAGAAGACTCTTATTAATATTTATACCAATAGTAGACAACAATCAAAGTACTTACGTACCCTATAATTCGATCCAAGCTGGTGTGAGAGTGTCGAGCGAAAAACAGTGCTCTGTCCCTGGGTAATCGAGTTATTCTTCACTAGGTTCTGGATCATAAGCGCTTTGAGGGTACTGAGGAGGCAGAACAACAGACTGGACTGAGATCTGCATCTGAGTTTATCGTACACGAGCCGGCATTAAGGATTTCCAACACTAACCAAGACAGGATAACCTTCATGGGCATTTCCACATCAAGTGCCTCTTAAGGAAGCTTGCTCTTGAAGGGTTTAGTGAAGCGGCAGACTTCTTCGGCGGAGCACAGCTCAGAAATATCACGGGGCTCACTTCAGGGCACTGTGGTCTGCGAATAAGTATGTAACAAGGAGAAACCGTTTGTAGGGTAAGCAGGAAAGATGAGGAAACTGCAAGACAAATTATTCATTATTGTCAAACTCTCGCTAGCAGAAAGCTAAGAGTTTTCCAGAACCTTCAGGACCTCCAGCAGGATGAGTGGTTTGTTGCAACTTAATCTGCTTAAATAGTTCTTAGACGTCACCAATCTGCTGAAATAGTACTTAAGAGGTCAATTTGAATGCAGTACCTGGGGTTGTATAATTCCTTTCTTTAGTTTCTAAAATTAACCACTTTTTTGAAATTAATTCCATTTCACCATCCTAATCAGTATTAAAATCTGCATATATTAGTACTTTAGTCATTAAAAACAGATTAATACTACAAAATGAATTGTTACTTCTTTCAAATTGCATTATTTCGATGGCTTTTTGAACACTCAAAAAAGATAATTATGCAGTTCTTAACGTTGATTACATCTGCTGAAATGGTATTTCCAAAAACTTTTAGAAGAAAAAATTTATTCTTTTTTTAAGAATGAAAATAACCGTCATTTTGAAACTGTTAAACGGATTTTTCTGGATAACGAACTTGTTCATGCTATTGTCATATACAATTTTTTGTGTTGCGTTTGAGTCAATACGGACCAAAATTAAAAAGTGAGTGTTTTAAAACACACACACACATTACACACACACACACACACACACACACACACACACACACACACACACACACACACACACACACACACACACACACACACACACACACACACACACACACACACACACACACACACACACACACACACACACACACACACACACACACACACACACACACACACACACACACACACACACACACACACACACACACACACACAAACACAAACAAACACACACACACACACACTGTGAGAGAGAGAGAGAGAGAGAGAGAGAGAGAGAGAGAGAACTACCTTTCAAAAAGTTATTCAGAATATACGCTCATTTCAGAGTCCCGGGTCTGGGTCTAGCCATGGCGGTTGCTTTGATAGTGAGGTCGTTAAAATATAATTTTTGTTTTGATGTCTGTGTGTCCGTGAACAATGCTGGAGAATAAAATAATTGGTTAATGTTTATGAAATTCAACATGAATACGTTGACGTATACCTCGTGACCATATTTAAATAAAAAAATTGAAGCCCTTTTTCGGTTCGATCACTTTCTGTTTTTCAATAAACAGTGTCTCATAACATTAATGTCTGGTGATTAAAAGCGCTGTTATAAAAACAAAATTTAGACCAAGTTAGTGGCGCTAAGAGATCAAACGTCAAAGTACGCGCAAAAGTTAAATTGAATCTGAATTATGTTTACTTGTTTAACAAGTGGTAATTTGATGTCTGCCGTTAGGCTACCTGGGTTCTGCTTTTGACTGGATAGCCTAGGGTATTCTGTTACAAAGGCAATGCTTGCACAAAGGCAAAGGCAGCTTAATGTCTGTCAGACGTTACAAAACACATCCCTCAAGGTTATTTTAATTAAAAGGCACAGTTTTCGGTGTTATGCTATTTTTGCTTACTCATCGCGTTCTTTCTACACGGTTCCTGTAGCGATTAACCGGTAGATTTTTTACCTCAGGTATGATCTGACCTGAGGGATGGGTAGTTAGCGAGGCGGGGTAAATAAATAAAGTAAAAATATAACACAAATTCAATAAAAACTTATATATTTGGGTATTATAGTGTTAATATAATAATGAACGAGGAATATAATAAAGAAATGACAGTAGGCCTACACTGGTATGAAACGTCTACGATTCGCTGAAAATATGTCTAAAATAATGTTTTCTATACGATAGTAGATTGTTTTATGAATTCTCTATGTACACATGTTAAACACAGCCCAGTTACTCGTCGAATTGTGCTAAAGCTGCGTGGTACCGTGGCTGGAGAGCGGAGAGATAGCAGAAGATAAGGCTCGTCTTGTTGCAGGGCAGAAGATGTTTTTTTTTTCTGAACAGGTCTACCACTCCAAGCTCTTTAATGTTTCCTTCCGTTAGATTTGTTTGTCTTCCAAAGATCCAACTCAGCCTTTATATCATCCAATCCATAAAAGTGTGTAAAATACTTAGTTAGTTCTTGAACATCAGGAATGCTATGGCGAAGTTTTCTATAAGAATGGAAGCTTTAGAGATTTTGATATGGAGTCTAAGTTAGTACCATCTCCAGCCTCATTGAGAGAATCTTTTACAAGATTACTTCTGTGTTTTTGTTTCATAGCCTGATGTAGTACAGAGATTTCTATCTCTAGATCTTCGGGTTTTTTATGTAGCTCTCTGATTATTCGTTCCAAGTCTTCGCGGTCCTTTTGTAGGACAGTCAGGATTTGGGCTATGTGATTTCTCACCATGATAAGGTCCATGCTTTTTGCTTATAAAGCATTACAACAGGCTTTAAAACTATTTAGCAATAATAACTAATGCTACAACAAATGATGGCCTTGTTATGGCCGAGTGTATTTTATAAGGAGATTTTCTCCTACCGTAATTACCGACTTCAGATAGTTTTCTAAAGCTTTGACAATATCTGGAAAATGTTGAGAAAACTTTCTGATATATTTCATACTTTTCAGACTATCTAGTCTCAAAAAGTCTTATTCTTTGTGGATTTGTCTTGAAAAACCTACGCATCAAGTTTACCTTCAAAAAATCCTTTTTAGAGGGCCAATGGTTCCCCCTAGCTGGGTACGCTCTTATTTGTACAACTAGATTTAGTGTACACTTAAAGCTGTGTTGGTTCCTTTATTATATTTTTTTATAAAAGTACTAGCTGAATTACCGTTTTTTGATACTGTATTTTAATATGTATCTTTAATATCAATGAAAAATGTTGAGGTTACATTGAGGTAATATTGTTGTTAAATTAAACAAACAATATATTATCGAACGATTTGTGAATACATCAATCAAAAACATCGTGATTCAGGCAGACCATAGCGGGCACTGTTTGAGCTTCTGCCTGCCCGATCATAACACTTTCAAAAGAACAGCTGCATTGCAATAATCAATGAGATAATTAAGTAATTTTTACTCAGAGTTTATGACTGATATTGTAAAAATAAAAAGTGACCCAGTATCTAAAGTGTAGGTACGCATAATTTCATTACAACCCATGTAGTAGTTTAGATTTTATTTTTAGACGAACATATATAATCTTTCTCTCTCTCTCTCTCTCTCTCTCTCTCTCTCTCTATATATATATATATATATATATATATATATATATATATATATATATATATATATATATATATATATATATATATATATATATATATGTTGTATGTTTTAATTTTATAGATATAGTTATTGATGTATTATTGTCATCAAACTATAATTAGTGAGGAGTGAAAAGGGAAATCGTCTTGCAAAAATTGAAAGTATAAATTAAAAAAGTGAAATGCTTATGAAAAAATAAACGAATTTTTAAAATTATACAATGAATTACAGGGATTATTTTAATCGCAAACCGAGACAATTTCAGAAATATTTTTGTATTTTAGAAACACGAAAGAAATCTCCCGTATTAAAACAACATTTACAGATTGGCAGGGAAAGCTGTATATATATATATATATATATATATATATATATATATATATATTACATATATGTATTATATATTTATATATGTAATACATATATATATTACATTAATTTAAAAACGTAGAAAATTAACACGAAATTTTGCAATCAAAATGTCAATTTTTAGTGAAAAACACAAGGAGAAAAAAAAACATTTAGGCTAAAAAAAAGAAGTTGATAATTAACAGATTTGTATACAGAAAACTTTTTTTAATAGTGTAAGAAAAAAATTAGTGCAGAATGAGAAAATTACATTGTAAATAAAAAGTGAACAGACATCTTTTATTGCAATAAGGAACGTTTAAAAAAAAATAAAGGAGGAAATTTTGTATTTACAGGGCAGTTTACATAGGAAAAGAGAAGCTACTTGTACCGTAAATGTATCACAAAAAAAAGTGCGCTTTACATTTGAGAACGGTAACTTTTAGACACAAAATGAAAACATCTATGATTGTAGGTGGAATTTTTTAAAAATAAAAAGCATTTACAGTGGAGAAAGAATATTTAGAGATAACTTATCAGGAAGGTAAATTTATAGAGAAATTTTCAACACAAAAATTGTTTTAGAGTATAAAAAAAATAAAAATTAAAATTAAATGGTAGAACAGGGATTTTTTCAGTATAAAATATAACTAAGTAGGAGGTTTTTTTGTAAAAAAGAGATGATTTATATAGAACTTCAAAAAATATACATGAAGTAATAAAATTTTGCTGTGAACATGCTTTCCTGTTAAAACATTAGGTCATGCTGTATACTTATGGAACATAAAAGTTGCATCACTCTGTTGTTAGATGACATACAGCGCGCAGCGGCAGTTAGTGGTATTAAACTTGAAATTTATGTCCTGGACGTCAGGACAAAAGACACTGTCCAGGAAACACACATTTATATTCATTACGCGATATGTAACAAATTGTTGTGGACCAAAAAGCTTTTATACGGCCATATTTCGTAATTATACTTTACACGGCTAAATCATACTTAGTACAGCGGTCATGTCTGTGTAGGCCTTCTTGTGTTTGGTTTAACAATGTTTTTTTACAAAATTAAATTTTAAAACAATTTTCAATTGTAACAAATTTTGTCGAATGTTTTCTGGAACACACTATACAAAAGACACAGTGCAAGTGTAAAACACGAGAGCGCGCCTTCGTAGCTCCATGTTGTATGAAACATTACTTACTCTGTGCAGATGGGGAGTGTGATTTAGATGGGCAAAACGTTCTCGGTAATTGCAGCATATTTAAGTTAACTGCCTCGTTTGGTTAGGTTGGCAGCTCTGCATTCCGCGCGAAGTAGTAAACCGTCTCGATTTACGTGATAAATGTTGCCAACACACACACGCATTTATATGTAGCCTGTTTAGTTAGTTTTCTCAAATAAATTGTACATTGTATGAAATGTGTTTTTGTTGTTTTCTTTCATTAACGAAGTATGGAGAAAGTTTGATGGACGTGAAAACTATGTTTGATTGATAAATCCGTTTTCAGGACCACTGGGGTGTTGTTCGCTTTAATACCGGTCGGCTACCAAATGCGGAGCGGAGCTAAGCTAAACTGAGCAGAGCGAAAATGATCTGAGCGGAATGAAGATGAATGTCAACCGGAAGCGGGGTTCAGTCAGTTCAAATAACGCGTTTGTATCTTTTCAATCCAAATATTTAGGTGTTAAATGTAACTAATTTTAGAAAACTACTGCATTTAAAACCCGTACCTTCAGCAATGGTAATCTATGTAAAGAGAAATAATAAGTTTGGTGGTCAACACGTAAGGAAAGATGAGTCAGCTTCAAACCCAAACAAATCAAAATCAAAATTGGACGGAGCAGAATCTAGCGACGCCGCTTGGCTCCGTTCAGCTTGATACGCTTTCAGTGGTTGTACTTCAAGTTAGGTTTTGAATGCGTCCGCTCCGCTCAGCGCAATTCCTTTCCGTATTTGGTGTCCATTCAGCCTGCCTAAAGCTTACAGCGGTGCTCTACCATCGCGAAAACGTGGTATTCAAAACCAAACATTTTATTTTTAATGTAAATGCGGCCTCGGAAAGCGTAACAGAACTGAGTGGAGTCAAGCAGCATCGCTCCGCTTCGTTTCGCGTAGCTTCGACTTCGTCTAAGATCGGCTTTGAAGCTGACTCTGCTTCCCTCCCACCACGCTGACCACGCCCCCAATTTAATATTTCTTGTTACCTAGGTTACCGTTGTCTAGGTTACGGTTTTTAAACATAATAGTCCCTAGAACCCGTTACAGTTAGATCTAAATATTTAGTTTTAAAAGATACGAAAGAGTTCCTTAAACTGTCTCAACTCCTCTTCCGGTTGCCGTTGCTCTTCATTCCTCTCTGCTTGCCTCAGCTCAGCACAATACTGCTCCTCTTTGACGGCTGCCCGGCCTTACACTTGCGATAACGCTGATTCCTTCTCCTTATTAGTCCAACTGGCATTAAACAATTTGTAACATCTAACCCGTAATTCTTGGGTTTCAACTTGACCGCTTACAATTTGGTTTGTATGTTTGTTGCGCAGTTTCGGCTAAACCCACTGACACCTTGTTTTGAAATTTTGTACAAAGTTACCTTGTATAAAGTCCAAAAGACTTAAGTGTAAGGTAGTTTTACATTCACTTCCGTTTGAAGAAAACGAGCTTTGATTTAACTATGACGAGTGTAATTGCTGGATATTTCCTGTAAAACTGGTTGAACGGCAAGACCTATAATAATTATCACCACTTCATGGAGAAATAGTAAAAAAATATCGGATTGTTTTTTCGGAAAAGTTTAAGAGCGCGTCGGAACGTTGTCATGACTCGGTGGCCTGGCAAATAATTACGACTATATTTCCAAGTCTACTGTTCTTTATAATATATTTCCACCGTGTCAGTTAGGATATGTAGCCTAGTATTCTTTAAAAAATATAAAGCTTTTTCACGCATCACCGTGTTAGGCCTAACAACCGTGTCAGTTAGGATGTGTAGAATTCTTAAAAAAAAAATATAAAGGTTTTTCACACATCATCGTGTAGACCCAACAACCGTGTCAGGATATGTCGTATTATTTAAAAAATATAAAGGTTTTTCACGCATCACTGTGTTAGACCTAACAACCGTGTTAGTTAAGTTACTCTTTAAAAAAATATAACGGTTTTTTCATGCATCATCTTATTAGGCCCAACAACCGTGTCAGTTAGGTTATAAGTACTATTTAAAAAAAATTAATAAAGGTTTTTTTAATGGATCACCGTGTTAGGCATAACAATCATGTTAGTTAGCTTATGGAGTATTCTTTTAAAAAACTATAAAGTATTTTTCACGCATTACCATGGTAGACCTAACAACCGTGTCAGTTAAGGTTTTCAGTACTATTTAAAAAAATAAAGGTTTTTTTCACACATTACCGTGATAGGCCCAACAACCGTCTCAGTTAGGATATGTAGTATTCTTTAATAAAATATAAAGGTTTTTCACGCATCACCGTGTTAGGCCTAACAACCATGTCAGTTAGGATATGTAGTATTCTTTAAAAAAATATAAAGATTTTTCACACATCACAGTGTTAGGCCTAACAACCGTGTCAATTAGGTTATGTAGTAATCTAAAAAAAATAAAGGTTTTTTTTCACCATCACCATGATAGGCCCAACAACCGTGTCAGTTGGGATATGTAGTAGTCTTTAAAAAAATATAAAGGTTTTTTCACGCATCATTGTGTTAGGCCTAACAACCATGTCAGTTAGGATATGTAGTATTCTTAAAAAAAATGTAAAGGTTTTTCACGCATCACCGTTTTAGGCCTAACAACCGTGTCAGGATATATAGTAGGCTATTTAAAAAAAATATATAAAGGTTTTTTCATGAATCACCTTGTTAGTCCTAACAACCGTGTCAGTTTGGTTATGCGGAATTCTTTTAAAAAATTGGTGTCTTATCACCCAAAACCCGTGTTAGTCGTATTTTTATTATTTTACCGATTTACAACACGTTACTGATTATCGCCGGGTACCAATTTTGAGGTTATGTTGGTCACTTTTATTTTAGATTTTATCGTACTTCTCGTGCTTTCATATTTTGGATTCTTGCTCTTGGGCACATAATAAAGCATTTTAGTAACAAAAATGTTCGAAAAATATAGGTTATGCTACACTGCATATTTACTATTTTTTCATGTAATGTAATTACACAAATATATATACTACCTTACAATTGGCACTCTGTGTAGGGATTTTTTTACATTTAATATTGAAAATTCAACACAAAGTAACAAATTAAAGTCAGTTTTGAAAAAAATTTCAACTAAAATATTGAAAATGTTACATTAAAAACAATAATTTTGCAATAAATAAAACATAGATTAAGATTATTAAAATAGGATTGAATCTATGTTCATCTCAGGTACCTAAATCACATGTCCAGTAAATAACTATAATTAACACATGACACAAAACTAAAAACTGATAATTATTTTGGGCTGGGTAAGTAGTATAATGACGTTTTGTAAAACGGGAATAGGCCTATATGTATCTCTGATACTTAAACCATATTCGTACCAAATTTCATTTCAATTGGTCAAGTGGTTAAAGCGTGATTGAATAACAAACAAACAAACAAACAAACAAACAAACAAACAAACAAACAAACACACAAACTTTCAGAAATATAATATGAATTAGATAACTACTAATATAAAATCGAATAGGATATCAGGGTTTCCAAAAGTACGTTAAAATTTTTATGTATTTTTGTCTAAAATCTTTCCCCTACATTGACATTTAGGAACAATTACAATAATTATATGCCATATTAGACAGCGCTATATTTTTATGTGCCAAGTATTTAAGGGAATTATAATTTCCTGTAATACATGGACCATAGATTTTAGTTTAGTAAATGAGATCAGATTGAATTATAGACTGTTTGACTGTAGTATTTATCAATGTATCATGTCCAGACCATTTGAGCAAATTACACATAGATTACTTGGCAACAAGATGGCTTGAAAGTATTGTAGCCGGGTCTGTGTTACTGATTGCGGATATTTGTTACCATTAGCAGATAATTTGTCTCCAGTGTCCAGAGTGCGCTAGTGTTCATTTATCTCTGTTTGTGTCCAGAGGTCCGCACTAATTGAGCAACTGATAGAAAACGATCTCGAAAATTACAGTTCGAGTGTAAATAATTGAACGAACGAAGCTCTCTGTTTCAACTCGACCGCAACAACCGTGTCAGGGTATGAGTGTATTTCTTTTTTAAATAAAGGTTTTTAACGCACCACCATGTTGGATTAGATTATGGAGTACTCTTTAAAAAAAAAAAATTAAGGCTTTTTCCTGCATCACCGTAATTAGGCCCAACAACCGTGTCAGTTAGGTTCATAATTACTTCTTTTTAAAAAATAAATAAAGGTGTTTTTAATGCATCACCGCGGTGGAAGCAACAACCATGTTGATTAACTTATGCAGTATTCTTTAAAAAAAAATCTCTAAAGATTTTCACGCATCACCATGGCCTAACAAGCGATATCAGTTAAGGTTTGGAGTACTCTTTAAAAAAATAAAGGTTTTTCACATCTTACATATGGGTCCAACAACCATATCCAGTTAGGATATGTGGTATTCTTTAAAAAATATAAAAAAGGTTTTTACGCACCACCGTGTCAGTTGAGGATATGTAACCTAAGTATTCTTTAAAAAAAAATATAAAGGCTTTTTCACGCATCACCGTGTTAGGCCTAACAGCTACGTGTCAGTTAGGATGTGTAAATTCTTAAAAAAAATATAAAGGTTTTCACACACATCATCGTGTAGGCCCAACAATACGTGTCTAGGATATGTCGTATTATTTAAAAAATATAAAAGGTTTTTCACGCATCACTGTGTTAGACCTAACAACATACGTGTTAATTTAAGTTACTCTTTAAAAAAAAATATAATAGTTTTTCATGCATCATCTTATTGGGCCCAACAACCGTGTCAGTTGGGTTATAAGTACTATTTAAAAAATTAATAAAGGTTTTTAATGGATCACCGTGTTAAACCTTAACAATCATGTTAGTTAACTTATGGAGTGTGCTTTTAAAAAACTATAAGTATTTTTCGCATTACCATGGTAGACCTAACAATATACCGTGACAAGTTAAAGGTTTTCAGTACTATTTAAAAAAAAATAAAGGTTTTCCACATTGCAAATGATAGGCCCAGCAGCAAATCTCAGTTAGGATATGTAGTATTCTTTAATATATAATAACTACTAATATAAAATCGAATAGGATATCAGGCTTTCCAAAAGTACGTTAAAATTTTTATGTATTTTTGTCTAAAATCTTTCCCCTACATTGACATTTAGGAACAATTACAATAATTATATGCCATATTAGACAGCGCTATATTTTTATGTGCCAAGTATTTAAGGGAATTATAATTTCCTGTAATACATGGACCATAGATTTTAGTTTAGTAAATGAGATCAGATTGAATTATAGACTGTTTGACTGTAGTATTTATCAATGTATCATGTCCAGACCATTTGAGCAAATTACACATAGATTACTTGGCAACAAGATGGCTTGAAAGTATTGGAGCCGGGTCTGTGTTACTGATTGCGGATATTTGTAACCATTAGCAGATAATTTGTCTCCAGTGTCCAGAGTGCGCTAGTGTTCATTTATCTCTGTTTGTGTCCAGAGGTCCGCACTAATTGAGCAACTGATAGAAAACGATCTCGAAAATTACAGTTCGAGAGTAAATAATTGAACGAACGAAGCTCTCTCTTTCAACTCGATCGTTCGGCACTGGTTTGTGTGTTTGTTTGTTTGTTTGTTACGCGATTCTGGCCAAACGCATTGTCCGAGTGTTTTGAAATTTCGTACGAAAATACCTTGTATAAAGTCCGAACGACTTTTATATAAGATTTCTTTCCATTTACTTCCGTTTTAAAATGACGGCCACTGATCCAAGGATGACTAGAGTTATGCTGGTTATTTCTTGTAATACTGGCTGAACGGCAAGAAATGTTGATCCTATTGAAATGTTGATCTATCCATGGAAAAGAGCAGTATTTTCCCGAAATGACATTTCCAATAAATTTGTTTTGGTAATATATTTTTCTATTTATAATTTCGGTTACCGGTTAAATTGGCGGGAAATGTCACAGCGTTGACGCGGAGCAGTGCCAGAAAAAAAACTGCGAGATCTACTTCTTTGAACTATTGGTTGAAATATACACACAGTTTGTATATCTTGTGATGTGATACAATTTTAAAAAGAACAGAATTCGTTTACCTGTGTGTCAGTGATTTTCTACAAAATAACAGTTTGTCACTTATGTGTACAGTAGAATGTTTTGTAATTTTTTGTTGAAAGCGTAAATGTGCATTGTGTATTAGAAAATGTTAATTTGAGCGAATAGAGGCTCCTTCTTGGAAAGACCCGAATCCGGCACCATATGTGATGTAATAACAGCTCTTACTTCGGTCAAAGAGAAGATTCTACTAGAATGTCTGTCTGTCTGCACATCACTAGAAAATAAAAAATATATGTGAGTTACTAACACAAGCGATATATATATGTATATGATATGTAGGGTATGATATATCATATCATCCGAGTTAGCCGCTTTTGATGTAAAGGCAACAATATACTGCATACAGTACATATTATGTATTATGCATTAAGTATATATTATTACCGACAAATTAATATATATTTTTACATCATGAACATGAGAGTATATGACTATGCATATTGATAAAACTAGATTAATCAAGCAGGTATAATATGTTAGTGTATATATATATATATATATATATATATATATATATATATATATATATATATAGCCGCCTCGGTGGTCTAGTGGATAGCGTACTAGGCTTTCACCCCGAGGACCCGGGTTCGATTCCCGGCGAGAGCTTGGCATTTTCATACGCTATACATCATCCCATCGTCTGCATTAGCCCAAGTGTGCACAATAGTCGGACGTTAAACACCAAAAATATATATATATTATATCGGCTTGATTTACCTAGATTGTATCAATATACATAGTCATATACTTTGTATACACGTATAATAGTTTATATTTTTGTATATATAACAGTTTTTTTATACAACTATCTATGGACTAAAATTACACAACTTTCTTCCTTGTTAACCCCTGATTCCTCCTACACCAGTACTCCTTCATTCTCTGGCTCATTCTATGGCGTTCCGCCTCCGAAACCACTCGCCTCCTTCCTCTTGGATTTTCTTCAGAGATGTCTTTCAACTCAGCAGCAGCTACCTTCCTCCCACACGTATCCCTATTTTGTACCTCTTCAACGTTCATTCCACATCTAGTCAGATCCTGGTGGACTTCCTTGAGCCATGGAATTTGTTTTTTCTTGTTTTCCTGGAAAATCTGCACTCTTTTCGCTATTCTTTCTGGTTTCATCCTGCTGATGTGCCCATAAAACATCAGTCTCCTCTTCTTCATTGTAATGGTGATTTTTTGAAACCTTTCATAAAGCTCTTTGTTTGATCGCATATGGAACTTGAACTCATCATCACTCACTCTTCTCGTTCCCAAAATCTTCCTCAAAAATTTTCTTTCCTTCTTTTCGATCTCCGATAGTCTCCTTCCAGATAGTATCTCTGCCGCATACAGACATTCAGGTTGAACTACTGTGGTGTAGTGTCTAAATTTTGCTTGATAAGACAGGGCTTTTGATTTGTACGTGTTCTGGCACAATCTGAATGCAATATCGATCTTTCTTGCCCTATCTGCAATAGTTATCTTCTCCTTCACATTTAACAGTTTGTTTATAATTATTGTATGTAATAATATACATATTACCAAGTCCGTTGGTACTTGGTGGAAATCGATTATATTAACGAAATAATAACACGTTTGTATATTTCCATAACTTTTTTGAGTCTTGCAAATCATGGTTTCACTCGTTATCCACTTAACAAGCTGTGTTCTTGACAATGCTCTAACGAGTGAAACCTTGATTGGCAATACTCAAATAAAAAAGTTTTGGAACAACACAGAAATGTTATTATTTCTCTAATATATTATATAATGCGATTAATCTTACAGTAAATTTGTGCAAATAAGGTGTGTTGTTAAGACTTAAATTTTATTTAGTTGTCTTTGAGGAGTGAGGAAAAGCAAAAACAGTCAGTAAAGTTCACGCAATGAATACAGAATCTGTATTCATTGGTTCACGTCTGTTCACTGCTTGGGTTAGCAAAAAAGTTAATATTTTATTTGTTTTTGAAGTGACTACCTGTTATCATGTATGTTTCGCACGGGGAAAATATTCAGTTGTCACGGATTGCTTTACCGTCACGGAACGCTCTAACCCATTCTTACGCACACTGTAAAGAACATTATTATTACAAACATTACTACAACACATTATTTAATTTTTTTTTAGATATTATTAATGATTTTTGGAGTGAAAATATTTTTTATAAATCTTAGCCTATATAAATATCACCGCTGACCATTTTTTTTTTTTTTTGAATTGGTATATATATATATATATATATATATATATATATATATATATATATATATATATATATATATATATATATATACTAAACATAACTACTCCTAAACTGCTGATTTCGTACAATTGCGTCAATATCATTTTAACTGAGTTTATATCTATTGTTCTTGTTAATTTTAAAAATATGTATTTTCTAAATTTGTGTAGTTAAAATATTTATTATTAACCCCTTGGTAACGAAAGACGTATATTGCCCGTCCTTCACTCTCAATGGCTTAAGTACTAAGGCCAGGGCAATGTCCATCCTCTACTTCCCTGATCTCTTTGCCGTATGTTTCTAGTCTAAAAGTCAAATATAGTAACATAAATCTATTTTCAATCTATGAGATATTTTTCCTTCGTTTATTTCCGTTGTTACTCGTTAATTTCCGCCAGTTTCTTTGTGAAGTTGTGTACGAATTTGGACTTCTAATCCAAATATAACTAAACATTTCAGTTTCACTGGTAATTCTGGCATCAATCCGGTTATTTCAAGGCATCTATAATAATAATAGTAGTGAGTTAGATGTTTTAAATCAATTTTTATGTGACATATTTTGGAACCAGGTTGCAAATGAAACAAATCTTTAAGCCCATCAAAACATTTTAGCAAGTGGTGATAACAACAGCAATAAAAAATGGGTAGATGTCACACCTGATGAGCTGAAAGCCTATTTCGGACTTGTAATGTTGATGTCACAAAACCTAAAGTCTAGACTAAGTGAATATTAGTCCACTAGAAGAGTAATACATAGCCCTATATTTGGAGAAACTATGGCTCGTGACCGCTTTATGTCAATTTCAAAATACCTTCACTTTTCATCTACAAATGAAGGATGTGACAAACTTAGAAAAATTAGGCCTATTTTAGATTTGTTTCTGTTTTCTTTTAAAAAAAATATTTACTCCTGGAAAATATATTTGCATTGATGAAAGTCTAATGGCTTTTCGTGGGCGTTTATCATATATTCAGTTCAATCCTTCAAAGCGAGCCAGATTTGGTATAAAAATATATAAAGTTTGTGACTCGGAAACTGGTTACTGTTACAATTTCAAAATTTGTACTGGGAAGGAGTCTACAGAGGGCACAGACATTTTAGTAAGTGAACAGGTTGTATTGAGTATGTGCAAGGATTTGTTTGGTCAAGGCTGAGTGTTAGTTATGGATAACTGGTATTGTTCACCAAACCTTTTTTCATAGTAAGTAATAGTTTTCATAGTACTTCGTAACATTTAGAATCTTAAATGATGTCATTAACCATCATTGACTCATTGTAATGTTTAAAAAATCTTCAAAAGTCAAAACTGAAATAAAAATATTTCTATTATTCGAACTTTTCTAAAATAATAGAGACCTCCATGGTTCGACGTTTTTCGTATAAATTAAATTGAAAATTAAGTTACCCAAACAAGAAGATTTCCTTAAATAGTTTGTGATTAAAATTTATTTTATTAAATACTGTACGTAAGGCTTAATGTACCTTTTTAAGATATCAAAGACGCAGATGGCAGTGATGTCTTCACATATTGCTGAAGATGATGACAGATTTGATTCCTGAAAAAAATCAAAAATGCAATTAATTTTAAATAAATGGGTTTTTATTATTCAGACTGTTAAAAACTCCTGCTATGATTTGGAACAGCTTTAAAACTGTTACTGTTTTGAAACGGGAAATAATTGGTCAAGTAGTGTAATAGTGCATTCATGCCTTCACAATGTTATACAATCAATTATTTATTTTAAAAAAATAAATATTATTTTTAAGTTTATTGAGCATGCTTTATAAAAGTCTGTTTTTTTCCTTCGAGGTATGCATGTACAGTATTTACGCAAGGTTTTACTTGTTCAAACAAACATGTTCAGTAGATAGTGTGATAACTACTGAATAATTTCATTTACTAAATATTGTAAGCTATTTCATTTAGTAAATATTGTGTAAAGAGTATTCTGATTTTAAATTTGTTAAGTTGTTATTACTGTTGATGCATTTTTGCTTTGTACATAATACCAATGAAATTATTACCATTTATTTCATGCCTGTTCCTATTACCCCTGGACATTGTGCAATTGTAATCCTTCAGCTTACAACTTTGATAGTAGGCTGTCATCATTTCATCAAAAATTAAAAGTGCTAAAAAAATGTACCTTTATATAGTTTTTATAAAAAAGTACTATTTAAAAGTTATTTTTATTCAAAACGGACGCCATTTTAAAACAGAACTTTCAATCAGGTTTATTAATTTTTACAAATTAGGATGTTACTTAATAAACCCTTGTGAAACAAAATGGCGGATAATTTTTAAAATGACTGATTTTTTTGCAGTGAACTCTTTGTTATTGAATAGTTTTCTGAAAATACCAAATTTATTCCAGTACTCTTAAAAAAATACTTTTTCACATTCAGTTATTTCTGGCATATGTTCTGCTAAATAAACAAAAACATTTTACTTCCAAATTGTACAAATTTGCTAAATTTATTTGAATTATGTTTTTAATATAAAATTAAAGTTCAGCAAAGATTTTTGAGAGAATTTTTATATTCAATAGAAATCAGCAAACAATGTAAAAGAAACTTTTGTAAATTGGATTTCTTCATTTATGTTGCTTAACTTGTTTACCTACTCTTTTTTTATAATGAAACCATTTCTACTTTAGTAACTCCATTATGTTATTAGTATGCTAGTGTACTTGCTAGTATACTTGTATCGTGATATTTGCTTTACCTCAGCCCTTGTGCATTCGTTGAGATACCAGGCTGATATTGTACATGCTTAGATATTTAGTCTAATGAAAATCAAGTTGTAGTTATGTATTTAACAGTTTACCTGTCTCAATAATATATTATTTTAGTGTAAATTGCTCTGTATCAAACACAAAGTGGTTTCTCGCAATAAAATTCAAGAATTTTTTAAAAATTTATACAAATATACCACAAACATCATAACGTATTGTTTTTATATCTCTCTATAGGAAGTATAAACAAATTTTGGTGATTGGAAAAATTGATATTTATATTCTGGTTAATAGAACTATCTGTTTTTACTTGAGTAAAAAATCGTTTTGACTTGGAAGTGTGTGTGTGTGTGTGTGTGTGTGTGTGTGTGTGCATGTTTTAAAAAAATGTATAATTTATTTATTTAAAGTCAAATCAACTGTTTATGCCATTAGTTTATTACGTTATTTTTTTATTTGTGTAAATTGTTTAGACGAAACTATATTTTTTTATAAAGTCTGTATTTCTTTCATAATTATTTTTAGTACGACTCTGTCGGTTTTTCTTCAGTTTTGATTTAATAAAAAAATATGTTTCTATTTGTTTTTATGGCTTATTTTACATCATTCTTTTCTACAAGTTTCTTTAGTACCTATTTAACGAAGTTGTACTACAAACCTGAAAAAACGTTGCCTTTCGAGACTGAAATTTGTGTTTTTGAAGCAAATTATTTTACCAGCTTCTGGTACCTGTTTTATTCAGTTAGTGAAGTGAAAAGCTATAAAGTTTACCCCCTGAGTTGGTATGTTTCAGTTTGTATATCTGCCAATCTTATGAGTTTGTCATCCTTCAACTGGCATTTTTCATTTCGTTTGGAGTCCAAAGATGTTTGGCGTCCGTATACACTAGGCGGATGTTTTTATTTCAAAACTACTTTTATAATATAGATCAGTCTTCTGTGTAAATATTTGTGTCAATTAAGTGTTTTCATTTTATGCAAGGAAACAGTATAGATAAGAGATAATTTTCGCCAATGAAAAATATTGTACTAACTAACTTAAGAAAAAATAGTGTTTTACTCGCTAACCAACAAAATTAAGTATTATTGTGATTTCGAATTGTTATATAGGATGATTATTTTGAGTAACAACATTTCAATATTTATTTTATTAAATTTACCAATTGCATTGGTTGGTCCTCCGGAAAGTAAACTGATGCATTGAACAATTCTTCTTCATGAAATAGTAAACTGAAATATTTTGCCATACTTTTTCAGTGTTTTGTAAACTCATGTTTCACACAATAAAATACTTTTAAACACTAATGTAATCTTTAAATAATTAATAATATTTCACCACGGGTTTCTTTCTATTCGGTATTCAGTAATTTTCTTTTATTAAAATTCGGCACACTGGTTTGAGTTGTGATTTTTGTGAACAAAATTTGAGCTAATTCTGATGGAAAACTAACATGCTGATTTTCCATGTTTTCTGACATCTTCTGTGTAACTTATTTGCACAATTTATTAGCGAATTGTCATTGGAAAATGAGCTGATGGAACGACAATCGTGACAAGACCAAAACCTGACACCTTGAACGAGTATTGATCCTGACCTCTAAATTTAAACTCAATTTTACTTGCTAAGAAATTTATAAATGAGTAAGAAGAGTGTATGAGAAATAAATCTACCAATTTTCTGAATATTTTATTGGTCATGCAATCAAAACAAGTAGTCGTAGACATCCTTCATTGTTTCGTTCGCCTTCATTAGTAAGTAGTATTTGGATAATAAACAAGTAGATTGTTTGCCTAACTTAATTAGACTTTGCAGACACTATGAAAAATTAATTATAATATTTGGCTCTTAAGTTTTACAATTATTTTTTAATAATGTTGCTTATTTTATTGGGTATTTGCCATCATGTATGTAAGTAGTTTTAGTAAATCATACATTTTGTTTTGAGAGTGTGGATCAACCAGTTTCTAACCTAAGACTTACAATCAGAAAAAAAATTGTTCTTAAATAAACAAATTATGGCAAATGTCCGATTAAAGCAAAACTATTAACATTTAAAAAAATGATAAAAATTTATTAATTGCAAGATTTATTTATCAGCATAAATTGATTTTTGTAAATTTCTTCATCTTTAATACAGTGGTTATTGTCTTGAGTGTGTAAAACATCAATATTTCATCAGACATCAGTTTCATACACTAAGTTTTTGTAAGTAGGAAACAAATCTTGTTGTACTGATGAATCTTGTTTCTTGTGATCACGTACTGTGTACAAAATTTGAAATTGCCACTTCGGTTTTCACTTCACCATCTTCTACTTCTTACTTCTTTCAGAAGCATTAGATTGGTCATGTATGTTTATCATTTTGCTCAGCTCAAAGGCAGGATAGTTTAAATTATATCTTCAATATTAAAAACATTGTTGAGGACTGGAGTTTAAATTGACTGATTAGTTTTTTGAATTTATTTATTTGAAGCAACGTTTGCTGAAGCTATTTTTAAAACTGTTTCATGAGCTGAAGAATTGGCTGTTGTATTGGTTGTTTTGAACAATCAATTCTTTGTAGTCTTTCAGAGTGTTCTACAGCTTTTGATGTTCACTTCTCACAACATTGGGTTCATTCTTGAACATTTCTTGAATGCTTCAATTTTCCAGTTCTACTTCTTTAATGCTTGTTTCTTTGATACTTTAAACTCTGTGATACTGTTAATCCAGGTTTTTTTTACCAAGAGGCCATTCTACTGAGCACAACCGACCCGGAAGGTCATTTAGCTCACACGATATATGCTACCCGGGAGGCACCTGTACCGATGTACGGAGGCGACCTTCGTTTACCCCCCATAATTTTGAAAAAAATAAAAAATAAAATAAACGGGGAAAACAAAAATTTGATCACGAAAATTTGGACACGGAAATTTGGGCACGGAAATTTTGATACAGAAATTTTGAAACTGTTGGTGATCAAACAGTTATGGACTAAGAGGGGGGAGATGTACATCAACAGAAATTGTGTGCATTGTAGCTGAAACAGAAAACAAAATAGGTTAGACACTTGATTAATGGAAATAATTTACAAACAGGTATAGTTTAAGTAATTACAATAATAACATGAAAAACTACAAAAATACATTAAAAATGGAAAAAAAATTATTCATGAATGATTTTTTCAGATATTGAGACTCAGGCTGACACTCTTCATCCCATTAACTCTTTTGTGTTCAAAATATTTCTAAATATCAAAAATACAATAGAATATATTTTGTCCAGAAAAAACAATAGTATAATGTTAATGGCTAAAATATAAACTTAAGACATTCAGTCCTTGATATTAGGTTATTAAAAATTAATTTTTACTTCATAATATTAAAAACCTTTAAAATAGTAATTAAGTATTATTATTTGATAGTTTTGTAATATTTAACTAATCAATATAGTTTGTTCAATGTAGTTGTTTGTACAAATTCTATGCATATTCACTACCAAAGAATAACCTTGAAAATGAATACATAGGTAATATATTGAATACATTTTAGATGTTAAGTCACAAAATATTATTCATCTATAAGTAAATACATACCACAAACTTTTGTTGATGTTGGAGATTGCTCAACTCTATCTAAGGTATTAAAAAGGTCAGAAATTATCACGTTTTTAAGGTAGTCACTGAGAGACCGATTGTCCAACGGTGACTGGCGATCACTGGACCGCTGTGGGACGTACTGCGATACATCACCTTGCAAGCCCTAGAAAATAAAACAACACATGTTATTGCAAACCAGCTGACCTATTATATTTCAATTTTCATGTATGTTAATGTATTCAAATGTTAGTGAAACAAAATATATTGTGTAGTATTATTATTTACAAAAGCATTTTTATTTTAAGGTTTTATGTTTCTTATTTTATCATTCTAGAAGTTATACTTACACCATAACCTAACAAAACAAAAGCTCACCTGGCGAAGCATGACTTCCTTGGATACGGCCCGCAGTATATACCCGATGACTACCCCTGAAAACAACAAATTATACTTCAGTTAAATGTTAAAAATAAAATTACTGTATTAACTGCTTTAAAGTTGAAATCAGCTTAATTAATAAGATTTGAAGTTAAGATAAGACATCCATAATGGTTTATTTTTGCTTTGTTCTATTTAATTGCATACATTTAACCATACATTTTTTTACAGTAATTTGTGTTAAGAATCTTCAAATATCCAAACTTTGATCAAAATTTGATGAATCGATTTTGAGAAATAGGCTGATATACAAATATTTTGTCCAAATTTTCTGGATTTCAAAGAGATACATTTCGTTTTCAGTACTTCAGGACATAAGTTCTACTGTGATTACAACTGTTTGGAATCTATTTTTAAATTTAAATTTTGTAAATATTTTAGGGAGTTTTCACCAAGAAAGGCTTTAAAATAACAACGTAAAGAAACAATATTTTATTATATCATAAAGTCAAACTGAATTTAAGAAATAGCGAGCATGTTAAATAAAGTCGAAGCCAGCTTTAAATGTTTAGTTTCAAAACTTTAATGTCAAAATAATTCATTTAATAGACAAACATTTCCTCGTTTTAGTTTTAAAATAAGTGGCAAAAATCACAATAAATAAATTAATGAGGAACTAAACTTTGTAAAATATAGCTTAGTTGTGTTTTCAAAGCAAAGTCATACTTACTTTCCGTATAAGTGTTCGTAGTACGGAGATCCTGGTTCCATTCTGAGAAAAAACATAGCATAATGTATTCCTATTTTTAGATTGTACACTAAATATTTCATGCCTTAAATTATTCATAGAGTTTACATTGTTTAGATTAAAAACATCTTTAGTTGCTTTTTGTATCAAGGTGTCTTATGATTTCTAAGACTCTTAGCATCTACTACATAAGAATATGAATTTTTCAATTATTGACCTATTAAACTTATCAGTTTACAACATATTGGTGGCAATTAATTTGTGTTTAATAAATTTAATTTTTAGATTTAGTAATAATGTTATAATTATTTTTCAAGATGTATTAGTCTGGAATTTGTAACTATTTTTTTCATAGCATCTGTAATTTCGTTAACCATATACAAACCAATAATAAACTTTCAGTCCCGCAACAGCCACGTTTTTTTAAAGTACTTATATCACCCTTGTGTATGCACATGACTTAAGTTTGTATAATTAATTCTTCGCTATGTAGTTATCAATAGATTTAATGTGGTGTTTATATTAGGAGTTTAGGTACGTAGAACATTCAATTATCTAAGTTATTACTAAAATAAAATTCATACTTCAGGTATAAAAAAAAATCAGACCAAAATTGTGAGTGCAAGAAGCTACCTCAAAATATGTCACAAAACATCTATTGATACTCCAAATGGATATTGCATTTGATACGGTATGTTTGTGTGTGTGTGTGTGTGTGTGTGTGTGTGTGTGTGTTGTTGTTGTTTTGTGTGTATGTATGTGCAATGTACAGCTAAATCCACTCAAAAGAACTGAAATTTTAAAATAAAAGGTCAGACAAAATCTCAAAGCTGGCTTTAAACACTTCTAATTATATTTTTATAAATAAAATATTTAGCTGAAAGTTACACCTCTTTACATAAAACACTCAAGGTAAAAACTTCTGATTTCTAAAAGCAATGCCAAATCACGGGTAATGTGATTTGTACTGCAACTGTTACAACTATTTATTATTATAACTATAATCAATTTAAATTGCCAAAAATCAAGTTATTTTAGGAACATAAACAATGTTTTCTATAAATATTTAAATATTACCATAACAGATACATTGTGGAAGTATGTATTCATCAGTCTCGTATCTATCAGGCGGCTTTGGGAGACAGCAAAGAACTGCAATCAAAATTAATTAAATTGTTAACGAATGAATAAAAAATTATAGCATATAACACCTTTCACTCATAATTTCTTGCAAACATTATTTTTTTTTATTTTAAGGTGAAAAGCACATTGAGGCTATTATCACATCGCTAAATGTAATTGTGGGTACAAACATTAATACAGTTTTAAATAGGAATTACTTATTTTAAATTTAAACTAAATGCTTTCTCCTTTCCTTAAACCCCACACATAATAAAAATGAAAAAAAATCCTCACACAAATGCGGCGTCCGTACCTCTTAGTGAGAATGGTTCTGCTCAAGTGAATGCAAGAGAGCCTTACAGAAGATTTTAAAAAAAAAACAATACATAATTTTGAAACTATGCTATAATTCACTTTAGAAACTCAATTTTACTAAATGTATTGTAAATGTATAAATCATTTACAATAAAGAAATTTTAAATTCAACATCTTCCCTTTTTATGAACATTCATCATAAAACTCTCCTGGAAGTTATGTAGTAAGTTGCAGTAAATGGTAATTTGCTTAATAGGCTATTATTATTGACTTGTTAATTAAAAGAAATTAAAGAAATCCATCATTTAGTAAAGTTTTAGCTTTTTAATAAAAGGACCAAGAAAATGAGAATGTTTTGTTTTCTAATAAAATTATTTGAACTCATACGAATGGTTGGAATGCTAAGAGTACTGACCAAGCATCTTCTTTCATACATACGAGGGTTGATCAAATATAAACGAGACTGACTTTCTAAAAACTTTTCCGTTGGACATTGAACTCTAAAGGGTGGGGTTTCAGGTAGCCTGGGAGGTTTGGGACGGGCGTAGACGGGCAACATTTCCGTTCGGACCCTTCAGTATAAAACTATACAATGAGTGAGAGTGAAGTGCACGTTTCCGTGGAGCAGAGAATTATTATTAAGTTTTTGGCCAAGGAGGGGGTCAATCCGACTGAAATCTTTCGTAGATTGACGGCTCAATACGGGGACAGGACCCTGTCAAGAGCTCGCGTTTTTGCTTGGCACAATGAGTTCGCCGAAGGACGGGAAGCAGTAGAAAACCTGAAGGCCAAATCACGATCGTCGGCCGGGAAGGTAATGGCCACTGTATTTTTCGACAATCAAGGCGCCTTTCACGTCGATTTCCTTCATCAACGACGCACAATAAATGCACAATATTATTGCGATGTTTTAGAGGCCGCAAAACAGTCTTTTCGTAGGAAAAGGAAATCTAAACCGGCGAGAAACGTCATTCTTCTTCACAATAATGCCCGACCACATTCGGCGAACGCTACGAGGCTTAAACTCGATCAAATTGGCTGGGAGCCAATGGAACATCCCCCATACAGTCCAGACTTATCACCCTGCGACTATCACCTGTTTGGGCCACTCAAAGAGGCGCTTGGAGGCCAGCGTTTCGAAGACGATTCTGCGGTGGAGACCTTCGTGCTCCAATGGCTCAATGAACGCCCGAGAACTTTTTACGAAGATGGAATTAAAAAACTTCCAATCCGGTGGGAAAAATGTGTTACTCGTGCGGGAGACTATGTAGAAAAATAAGTTGAATCAAGAATAATTTGTAAGTAAGCAATAAATTTTTTTAAAAAATCAGTCTCGTTTATATTTGATCAACCCTCGTATAAACACAATCAACGAGAAATTAAAAAAAAATAATTAGATTAAGAATTAATTAAATCAGGATAACCTTTATAAGCATAAATAAATTATTCACAAGATTAAACCCGTTGTTATCTGTTTCCAGATAACATCGTAAAGCTACATCGTTCACCCGTTTCAAGAATGACAAAGTGACGCCTTTGAAATGTACACTTGCAGTTAACATGAGGTTACTTAACATTAACAAATAGCAATTAACATGGACCTGCAGAAATTCAAAATAAAGTTCTATGTAGGATGAATGATACGTAATTTTTGAACCTGATGTAAGGTGGTTGCTTGGACAGACAAACCTAGAGGTCGAATGTACAAACAAAGAATAGCAACTCCAGTCTGTAGTAAGGAGATAGTATTTGTTCATCAGATTTTCAAGAAAAGCTCTAAGTTATAAAAAGTTATTAAATGTTTTCCTACTGTAGGCCTACATAATTCAAAACATAAATTTGGTTAAAGTCAGTAGTGCAAACTATGGTAATCAGTAAATTTCATATCAAAAATTCTGAAAAGTTTCAGAATATGTGCCAAAAATACGAGCATGTATAAATATGTTATAAAAATCAGAAATAGGTTTTTATTAACAAAGATATTTGTATTTTGAATTACGTATTTATGTATTGTAAATATTTAATTGCATTACTACAAGATCACATAAACATTTTAACCACAATAACACTAATGGCTATCACAATATCTTAGGCTTATCCCTTATAACAACAAAGTATTCAAATCTATAACAAATCTAAAACCATAAATATATTGCAGTATATTTTTAGATTTAACACCTCATTCTTCTGCAACAACTTTAATAATAATAATAATATTTTTAATAATAATTAACATTCATTAGTGGATTCTAAATGCTTTTTACACTGATAAAAGAACTGCAACATTAAAAGTAAATATGTTGATAACATTTTATAATAAAATCGTATACTTACAACGCACTGCTCTCTTAATACACCTCAAAATCTTGCCCATAACTAAGATTGATGTTCTCAGTTCGACAAGTAAAGAAGAAATGATTTCGAAATTCCATAGAAACTCAAATTAGAGAATTTTAATTGTTAAAAATTGTTTTATAACAATAGTATTGTTGGACTTTTTTTCATATTCACAATATGAATCACGAAACTGGCACGTAACCAGAAAGGCCTATTCAGAAAAACTAAGCAAACAACAATAGAGATATACTTTGCAATATGAAAATGGATAATAATTTATTTAAATCACAGCTAATTGAAGCTTTTTTGGTTGATCCTTTTACTTCTACACTTGTAAGCAGGATTCTACACTTTTACTTTTACAGGATTTACTTGTAAGCAAAAGGTAATCATTATTCATATGGATTCTATATTTTCTCTCTTTATTTGTTTCACCCAACTTTGGGGTACACTAAATCAATCACTTTTTAATGTTCTGTGCCTTCCTCGTAGCCCAGATCTTCATTCGTTGTGATCTTGCTTTTCTTTCTTCGTCAGAGATTTGGATCGTTCGCTTGGATTTGACTTTGCCTTGGAACCGTTGCTTCTTGTCCTTGGATATTGTTTTGGCTGTTCTGTCCATGAGCATAGTGTCAGTGATTTGTAGTTCTGTTATGTCTTTCTCTGTTTCTCTAAATCAAAGTGATTTGGCTCTTCTATTGCGAAAGTAGTCAAATATTTTTTTGGTTAGTCTATTTTTGTCCATTCGGAGGATGTGCCCATAAAAATCAATTCTCCTTTTTCTTATTGTGTCTGATAGTGTTTCATTTTTTTGGTAAAGAGTTTCATTACTAATGTGGAGTAATTGGTTGTTACGGAATTTGGGGCCTAAAATGTTTCGTAATATCTTTCTTTCTTTGATCTCCAGCCTTTCAAGTGGGCCCTGGGTTGTGAGAGATAATGTTTCAGTTGCATATAAGGCTTCTGGTTTAATTACCGTATGATTATGCCTTATATTTGTATTACAGGAGAGGGACTTTTGTTGTATGTGTCTTTGGTAAGTTGGAAGGCTAATTAAACTTTATTTCTCCTAGATTCCATAGCTTTTTTCTCTAGGGCGTTCCAGCTGATCCATTTCCAAAGATATTTGAATTCTTTGACTATCTCAATGTATTGTTCTCTCACTTGAAGCTTTTTTGGTGGTTTTTGTATGTTGTAAATATTTTAGTCTTTTCAAATGAAACTTTGAGACCCATTTTTAAAGCTTGCTTCTGGAGTTTAAGAGTCTGTTCCTTAGCTTCCTCCAATGTCTCAGCTAGTAAGGCCATGTCATCCATAAAAGCCAAACAATTTACCTTAATGCCTTTGTTCTTAGTTCCTAGTCTGATTCCACTATGCGTATTCACGTTCCACTCTCTAACTATTTTTTCTAGAGCACAATTAAATAACAATGGAGAGAGTCCATCTCCTTGTCGGACTCCTGTTTTAATCTCAAAAGGGGTGTAAAGTTCTCCCATGAATTGAACTTTGGAGAATGTATTAGTTAATGTTTCCCTTATAACATTTGTGGTTTTGTTATCAAGGTCTAGTTCTATATATTATTTGAAACAAAACCATTTTTTTAATCTAATATAAGCTCTTAAAATCACCAGTAAGTGGAGAAGAACGTGGTTTATAATGTTTAACATTTTGCACACGAACTAACTGTGCCATAATAAAACAACAACCATTTACTTCACAGGTTAATCTCCTACTGATTAGATTTGTCATTGTTAAAGGATTTGCTTCTCATTTAGAGTAAATGGTTGATTTTAATATAAACATTTACTACTGACAAAGCAAATGAATTAACAAAAGAAGGATTTAATTTTACTCTAAAGTTTTACTTTAGAGTAAAATTAATCCTTCTTTTGTTGATTCATTTGCTTTGTCAGTAGTAAATGTTTATGAATTAAAATCAACCATTTACTCTAAATGAGAAGCAAATCCTTTTAGATTGATATTTTTGATTGATATTTTTATTCATATCATTTGAAGGATATGTTTCAGATTTTGTGAATTAAAGCATTTGCTTGTTTTTATTCATAAGGCTCAATTTGTATTAAATTGTACATAAGATATTTATTTAATTACTTAATTACTAATTAATTTTATATTTACAAAATTTACTTACATATTCTAAATTCTACAAAGTGTTCATCTACCAGCCAGATCATCAGCAGGCAGGCCATCAGCTTCTGTAGATACACCATTGAGGATAAAATTGCGGTAGGTTACTTGCTTTTATTATTGCACATAATCTTAGTGTAAACTACTGAAAAAATTCAGTACTGAAGGCCAATAACATGTTAGTAAAATCCAGTTTCCAATGGGTTAATGTTTAGTATTAGTTTTAGTATTAGTATAAGTATTAGTATCAGTATCAGTATCAGTATCAGTATCAGTATCAGTATCAGCATCAGCATCAGCATCAGCATCAGCATCAGCATCAGCATCAGTATCAGTATCAGCATCAGCATCAGCATCAGCATCAGTATCAGTATCAGTATCAGTATCAGCATCAGCATCAGCATCAGCATCAGCATCAGCATCAGCATCAGCATCAGCATCAGCATCAGCATCAGCATCAGCATCAGCATCAGCATCAGTATCAGTATCAGCATCAGCATCAGCATCAGCATCAGCATCAGCATCAGCATCAGCATCAGCATCAGCATCAGCATCAGCATCAGCATCAGTATCAGCATCAGCATCAGCATCAGCATCAGCATCAGCATCAGGTCAGCATCAGCATCAGTATCAGCATCAGCATCAGCATCAGCATCATCAGCATCAGCATCAGCATCAGTATCAGTATCATCAGCATCAGCATCAGTATCAGCATCAGCATCAGTATCATCAGCATCAGCATCAGCATCAGTATCAGCATCAGCATCGGTATCAGTATCAGCATCAGCATCAGTATCAGTATCAGCATCAGCATCAGCATCAGTATCAGTATCAGTATCAGCATCAGCATCAGCATCAGTATCAGTATCAGCATCAGCATCAGTATCAGTATCAGTATCAGCATCAGCATCAGCATCAGTATCAGCATCAGCATCAGCATCAGCATCAGTATCAGCATCAGCATCAGCATCAGCATCAGCATCAGCATCAGTATCAGTATCAGTATCAGCATCAGCATCAGCATCAGTATCAGTATCAGTATCAGTATCAGCATCAGCATCAGCATCAGCATCAGCATCAGTATCAGCATCAGCATCAGCATCAGCATCAGCATCAGCATCAGCATCAGTATCAGTATCAGTATCAGCATCAGCATCAGCATCAGCATCAGTATCAGTATCAGCATCAGCATCAGCATCAGCATCAGCATCAGTATCAGTATCAGCATCAGTATCAGTATCAGCATCAGCATCAGCATCAGCATCAGCATCAGCATCAGTATCAGTATCCGTATCAGCATCAGCATCAGCATCAGCATCAGCATCAGCATCAGCATCAGCATCAGCATCAGCATCAGCATCAGCATCAGCATCAGCATCAGCATCAGCATCAGCATCATCAGCATCAGCATCAGCATCAGCATCAGCATCAGCATCAGCATCGGCATCAGCATCAGCATCAGCATCAGCATCAGCATCAGCATCGGCATCAGCATCAGCATCAGCATCAGCATCAGCATCAGCATCATCAGTATCATCGGTATCGGTATCAGCATCGCATCAGCATCAGCATCAGCATCAGCATCAGCATCAGCATATCAGCATCAGCATCAGCATCAGTATCAGTATCAGCATCAGCATCAGCATCAGTATCAGCATCAGTATCAGCATCAGCATCAGCATCAGCATCAGTATCAGTATCAGCATCAGCATCAGCATCAGCATCAGCATCAGCATCAGCATCAGCATCAGTATCAGCATCAGCATCAGCATCAGCATCAGCATCAGCATCAGCATCAGCATCAGTATCAGCATCAGCATCAGCATCAGTATCAGTATCAGTATCAGCATCAGCATCAGCATCAGCATCAGCATCAGCATCAGCATCAGCATCAGTATCAGTATCAGTATCAGTATCAGCATCAGCATCAGTATCAGCATTAGTATTATTTTTTTAATTACAAAATTGTTCCAAGGTATGGATAAACTAAACATACTTTCCAAATTTCATGGAAATTGGTCAATTGATGAAGTTTGTCTCCAGCGAAGTGGACACGCACATGCGCGCATGCAGACGGAAAGGCAAACAGACAGACAGACAGACATCCAGGTGGATACTACTTAACTTGTATAATTTTTTATACTTTTTTTAAAATTTGAATGCTTAGTATTGTGAGAAAGTAGAAATGCGGAGTTAAAATATTTGTACATCTTAAAACGTGTAATTGAATAGGATTTTATTTTTGCATTAAAAGTTTATTGAATAAAAACGAGGCAATGGTTGGCAAATAATATTCACAAAGGCCTCTAATTAGCTGTAGCGATCAGATGATTAATGAAAACTGAATCACTGTGACGTAGCCAGAATATTTAATTTGCGGATCACACGTCAAAGGACTAAATTCCCCTATTACACACTACATCAAATCAAATCACCGTTACCCAAACAGAACGTGTTTTGTGTCGTTTTTATTATTTTTAATTAATTAGTTCGTTCATAAAATTAGATTTTATTGGTTTTTATTACCAATATACGACGTATGATCTATAATTATAAAATCAAAAGTATATATCTTTACCTGTTAGTTGAAATCTGAACTATTGCTGTGGATTACTATCGCAGTGCAGGTAATGGGCAGGCGGCAGACGCTTACAGTGGCCATGTGTTGTTTGACTGAATTAGTACGATAAAATTACATTTAAAGTAGAAAATGAACCTTGACCGCCGTAAAATTCGTTTTATAAATTTCAGTTGATTTTAATAATTTTAAACGCTTATTGATACGCTTTTTGGCGGGTAAAAAAACTTATCTAAGCCATTACCAAAACCGATTTTTTGCCAAGTTCTGAATCAAATCGAATCAAAAGTGTTAACACACACACACGCGCGCGCGCGCACACACACACACACACACACACACACACACACACACACACACACACACTGACGAGGAAAGGATGAAGCTGCAAACATATCTGCGAGGCAGCATTACACCGGAAATTCTGGTGGCGACAATGATGGCTTCAGAAGCCAACTGGAGGGCCATTGCGAAATTCGCTGCAGTGGTCATGAAGAGGTTGAGGGCTGAGGATCGAGAAAGGAGAGCTGTAGAAGAGTAGCAGGTCAGCCAGTTCACCTCCCCACGAAGTAATGCCTGGCGACGGTTCCGTGGGGGGGGGTTTACAGAAGAGGAAAGCTTTTGGTGGTTTTTTAGTGGGTATCAATATAACTTAACTTGAGTTTGAACTTAATTTGATTCCCACACTCTGGGTTAATGCGGTATTCTACCCCAGGTAGTCTATAAAAGATTTTGTCCACTATTTTTTTGGCATCGCAAAAAAAAAAAACACACACACACACACACACACACACACACACACACACACACATACATATATATATATATATATATATATATCGATAGTAATTGACTAAAATTAAAATACACGTTTGAAAAAACTAATATGTGTTTGTGTACAGCTTGTATGGTTTGACTGAATTAGTACGTTCCGCTCCGCTCGGCTCAGCTCAGCGCAACTTCTCTCCGCATTTGTTTGGTGACCGGCCGCCCTAATGATACCGGCCGCCCTAATGATACCGGCCGCCCTAATGATACCGGCCGCCCTAATGATACCGGCCGCCCTAACGATACCGGCCGCCCTAATGATACCGGCCGCCCTAATGATACCGGCCGCCCTAATGATACCGGCCGCCCTATCGATACCGGCCGCCCTAATGATACCGGCCGCCCTATCGATACCGGCCGCCCTAATGATACCGGCCGCCCTACGATACCGGCCGCCCTAATGATACCGGCCGCCCTAACGATACCGGCCGCCCTAATGATACCGGCCGCCCTAATGATACCGGCCGCCCTAATGATACCGGCCGCCCTATCGATACCGGCCGCCCTAATGATACCGGCCGCCCCCTAATGATACCGGCCGCCCTAATGATACCGGCCGCCCTAACGATACCGGCCGCCCTAATGATACCGGCCGCCCTAACGATACCGGCCGCCCTAATGATACCGGCCGCCCTAATGATACCGGCCGCCCTAATGATACCGGCCGCCCTAATGATACCGGCCGCCCTAATGATACCGGCCGCCCTAATGATACCGGCCGCCCTAATGATACCGGCCGCCCTAATGATACCGGCCGCCCTAATGATACCGGCCGCCCTAATGATACCGGCCGCCCTAATGATACCGGGCCGCCCTAATGATACCGGCCGCCCTAATGATACCGGCCGCCCTAATGATACCGGCCGCCCTAATGATACCGGCCGCCCTAATGATACCGGCCGCCCTAATGATACCGGCCGCCCTATCGATACCGGCCGCCTAATGATACCGGCCGCCCTATCGATACCGGCCGCCCTAATGATACCGGCCGCCCTAACGATACCGGCCGCCCTAATGATACCGGCCGCCCTAATGATACCGGCCGTTCTAATGATACCGGCCGCCCTAATGATACCGGCCGCCCTAATGATACCGGCCGCCCTAATGATACCGGCCGCCCTAATGATACCGGCCGCCCTAATGATACCGGCCGCCCTAATGATACCGGCCGTTTTCCCTTGTTCAAATTCCTAGCGGAGGATCTAGTAGAGTCCCTCTTTTCTTTATCGGTTAAACCATTGAATAAGGGCTAGTTGTACATAAAACTCTTATTTCAATACTACATGGCTGATAAATCGTTACCTTTATGTATGAGGAAGTTCGTATTACAGTAGTTTTGTTTAATTAAATATGACTTATTAGTAACCGACATCTATTTGACATATACAAAACTTCACATTCCAAACTGTCGTTTCAAGTATGTTCTCCCCGCAAGTACCTATCACCGGAATGGAACTAATTATCTTTCAATTAAACTTTACATGCAATTGTAGAGCAAGTTTAATTACTACCTATTACCCGACCCTCACACTGAATCCTTCATTAATAGTAATCACGGATTAAATTTAATCATCACCGTATTTGCGTTTAGAGTAAACTAATATAGCCTTGAGTTCCACGATTACCTTCCTCGCCAAGCGAGTAACATCGAAATTCTTGTGATCGTAAACAAACTATATCTAAAACCTGCCGTAGAGCTGTCCGTTATCAAGCGCCCTAAATCCAAATAACCGCTGCACACAGTTGTTTTTTTGTAATTTACAGTCACAAAAAAACTGTTTTCACCATCATAATCATTGAATTCTCTGTGAAATACAATTCTGGAATTTAAAATGACTTTCAAAATAGAAAATGATCCTTGATCGCCGTAAAATTCATTTTATTATTTTCGATTGATTAAAAAAATTTTAAAGGCTTACTAATGCAGATTTTAATTCATAATGTGATTGTGACATTAGGTTTTCAGGAATATATATCGCAAACGAGTTATGGCTTTTAGAAATTTCAATAATCTCACACACACACACACACACACACACACACACACACACACACACACACACACACACACACATATATATATATATATATATATATATATATATATATATATATATATATATATATATATATATATATATATATATATATATACTGAAAATAAAAAAATGTAAATTTGACATCCGTTAAACACAATTGTTTCGAGAAGAAACATTGTTCAAATGTTCTCCAAAATCTTATCTCGATTTTTCGAGGTGATTCTGGCTCCACTTCTTGAGTCGAACTGCAAAATCATAAATATTTTTATAATTATATAAAATTGTATGTTTTAACGACGTCTAAAAAGACATCTAGTGTTAACGATTAAATTATAAAAAAGTATTCTGAACATAATAATGATTTCTATAATACCTACCACCTTCTCCTCTCCCCCGGCCTCATTGGAAGAAAGAGAAATCTCTCAGTTGAAGACACATTATCTTCCAATTACCACTTTGTAATTGCAGCGCAAGTTAAATTACTTTGTGTGACTGCTCCATTTAATGTGATTAAACTCTGGGTTAACTGGGTTGTTGTATATATATATATATATATATATATATATATATATATGACTTACAAATTGTATATATATATATATATATATATATATATATATATATATATATATATATATATATATATATATATATATATATATATATATATATATATATATATATATATATATATATATATATATATCTTAGCTGTACTTACCTTTCAGTTTTAAGTATTATAAGAGAATTTTCACTAGGAAATAAACTACTGGATTGCCATCTTGGTACAACCCAGATCCGAAACCTTGAAACTAGCGCCGATCGTGACCTCACTCTAGGTCATATTTTAAGAGACCGTTAACATGTGCTAATGTGTAAGTTGCTCACGTCGCAATTTTAGTGTGATTTAACTCAAATTTGGCAATAGATTTTTTCAACAACTTCACAGTTATACTGTTATAACTATACCGCTATTGCTATACTTTATAGGTATATTGTTACAGCTAAAGAGTTACTGCTCTATTCTGACAGCTGTATGGTTACAACTTTACTGTTAACACTCTACTTTTACAACTATGCCTTTAAGCTCTACTTTCACAGTTAAATTTAACCTATACTGTTGCAGCTATATTACTGCAGCTATAATTTTAGAGCTATACTGTTACTGCTTTACTGTTGCAGTTATACTGGTACATCTACACAGTTATGGTTACACTCGTGTCATATAAGTAAATTTAAAATGGTTTGTTTTCGATTTTTCAAAATTTCTTAACTTCTCTATCTGAAATTATTTTAAACTGTAATTTGACGATAATTATCAACGTTGAAAACTGAATAAATGATCATTTTAGATTAATCAATTCAAATCAAGAAATTAAATGCAACGGCTGTCAGGGTTAATTTTAGTAAATTAAATGTAATTAGAAAGTATAGAATTCTAATATACGCAAATTTTAATTCGTATTATGAATGTTTTTTTTTTTAATTAGCTTCTACTACGTCAGCGAGACATCTGCGTGCGCGAATATTTTTAATTCAAATATTTGATCCAAGTGCGAGCGAGATAGGAAATGTTGTAATCTAATTAGAACGTAGCTCAGTTTTCATTTTATATACATTTCAGGTACTCAAATAGCCCGTGTTTTTTTAATTAGCTTCTACTACGTCAGCGAGACATCTGCGTGCGCGAATATTTTTAATTCAAATATTTGATCCAAGTGCGAGCGAGATAGGAAATGTTGTAATCTAATTAGAACGTAGCTCAGTTTTCATTTTTATATTTCAGGTACTCAAATATACTACGTCAGCGAGACATCTGCGTGCGCGAATATTTTTAATTCACATATTTGATCCAAGTGCGAGCGAGATAGGAAAAGAACGTAGCTCTGTGTTCATTTTATATACATTTCAGGTGCTCAAATAGCCCGTGTTTTTTTAATTAGCTTCTACTACGTCAGCGAGACATCTGCGTGCGCGAATATTTTTAAATCAAATATTTGATCCAAGTGCGAGCGAGATAGGAAATGTTGTAATCTAATTAGAACGTAGCTCTGTGTTCATTTTATATACATTTCAGGTGCTCAAATAGCCCGTGTTTTTTTAATTAGCTTCTACTACGTCAGCGAGACATCTGCGTGCGCGAATATTTTTAATTCAAATATTTGATCCAAGTGCGAGCGAGATAGGAAATGTTGTAATCTAATTTGAACGTAGCTCAGTTTTCATTTTATATACATTTCCGGTGCTCAAATAGCCCGTGTTTTTTTTAATGTTTATAGTGTTTTGTTTATAATTAAAACCAATTCTACAAAAGAAATACAACAGAATTTTGTTTTACAACCTGAAAACCTTATTCGATATTGGCGCTTCGGAGAAAAAATACATTTTATAAATACATTCATACGAATTTTCCCTTAAGATTTGACGCAGCTAGATCGATTTTTGAGGTTGAAAATGAGCACGAAAATTTCCAGCCGCTTGTGCAGTTTCCGAGAAAAAAAAGACTTATCTATCTATAAATATAAATAAAAAACCGTTTGTTTAATATTGTGTTAAACACAAACAATAAATTAATATAAATAGTTATAATATAGGATTTACGAAAATATTTTTTCTTTTAAGGTTAATTGTTTTTAGTATTTTTTTACAAAAACTGTCGATACAGAAGGCCAAGATGAACGTGCTGGAATTACAATTAAAATTGTATTTCTTGTGTAAAAATTTGTGATTTAACGCTATCGTCTGTTAGATTGAAATCCACTGTGCCACCTGTGAGCAATATGCATTGATCCAATCAACACGAAATTGATTCCCACGTGAACCTGAGTGTGAAATGGGTTTTACCTCTCCCCTGCCGCGGGGGAGAAATGGGCATTGATTGCATTTAATCTTTAAAATTCACTTTACTTACAGCTTATCCCCGCAGTGAGGTGCAGACTAGCTGCACATATTGAGAGGATTTAGACGTCCCTCGCGGTACCCGAGTCTAACACACATTTACACTTACAATACTACACTTACTAATTTAACACTTTACACTCACAGTTACATTTAGGGAGGCGATAATAGCCTCAATGTGCTTTTCGCCTTAAAATTAAAAAAAAAAATTTAAGGCTGTAAACCATTCACTTACATCTCTTATCCTGCTAAACCGTGATTATATTTCTTTATAATATATATTATTTTATTGTTTATATTATTTATTTTGTTTTTGTTAATATTTTTATTTTTATTGAGGACTACAACTAAGTAGAAACGAACCTAGTAGTTATAAACTATAAATAAACAATGTCCATGCCATTGAATGGCACTGATTGTCAACTACAGCCTCATAGTTTATGCTATCACTGCACCAAGTCGAAGGGTTTAGTCCTTCGCAATCTTCGTTCTGAATTTCTTTGTGCTGGCCTCTGCTGAACACTACCATTAGTATGGGCTTGGAATCGTTTTATATCCATTGTTACTATGTCTTGATTTTTTGAACAGTTATGTTCACTTTAAGGTCTCTATGAATATTTCAATTGAGTATTTACGACTCATTTACTAGTATCCGAAATATTTTGTTTTGAATAATCTGAATTTTTTATATTACTTTTCTTAGTACATTCCCAAATGTGTAGTTCATAAATCCACACCGGCTTAAGAACTTGATTGTATAAAAATAATTTATTATTTAATCCTGCATTATATCTAAATAGCCAATTCATCTTCTTGAACTTAATCTTTTCTTTGTAATGTGTGACTTCCAGTTCAGCTTTGCATCCAAACATTCCCAAATATTTAAACTTCATTTCTGTATGGAATAGTTTTACTGTTTATTGCTACTGACACTACTTTCTTTATAACTAGTACTGACATAATAGCGGCACGCAACTGTCTCGCTGGCGTGATGAAAGCAATTTTGAAACATTCAATTATGTTTGTCTCGTGTGTACATATATTGAATATAGTTTCGAAAATAAAGTTTTTATAAACCTAGTTTAAATATCTAATTATTTTAAAGTTGGCTACCCCAAATAAATCTGATCAGGAGTTATAGAAAAAAATGAAAAATATGTTAATTTATTTTTCAAGATTTTGGTCAATTACTAAGCTTCACAGACCAAATCGTCGTACCAATGGAATAAACTGACGGTTTTTGAGAAAACAGAAAAAACACAGTTTTGCGCGTCGTGAGGTATTAAAATAATTTATCGATTCTGACGACATTTTTCGTACTGGTCTGGTTTGCTAATAACTCAAAATCGTGTTTCCTTTTTTTAACTTTTCCAGTTCATTGTAGTTAATAGAAAGATAAAAAAGACGGATTTTAAGCATTGAAAACATTATTTTATGCAGCTTTTAACGTAGATTACAATTATTGTTACCAAAAAGGTTCAAAATAACGTGATAAGACAACAAAATTAATTAATTTTTAAGAAATTAAATGATCACCATTTTGAAATTGTTGTAGTAATTTTGCTGGTTAACGAAATTATCCAAGCTAATACTGACATTTGTGTTTGTGCCAAGTTTAAATTTAATCGGACTAAAATTGTGATCGCGAGCGAGTTAACACAACACAACAAACACACACACACACACACACACACACACACACACACACACACACACACACACACACACACACACACACACACACACACACACACACACACGCGCACACACACACACACACACACACACACACACACACACCACACCACACACACACACACACACACACACACACACACACACACACACACACACACACACACACACACACACACACACACAAACACACCACACCACACCACACATACACGCACTACACACACACACTCACACACACACATCACACACACACACACACACACACACACACACACACACACACACACACACACACACACACACACACACACACACACACACACACACACACACACACACACACACACACACACACACACACACACACACACACACACACACACACACACACACACACACACACACACACACACACACACACACACACACACACACACACACACACACACACACACACACACACACACACACACACACACACACACACACACACACACACACACACACACACACACACACACCACACACACACACACACACACACACACACACACACACACACACACACACACACACACACACACACACACACACACACACACGCACACACACACACACACACACACACACACACACACACACACACACACACACACACACACACACACACACAAATGTATAACAAAAATTGCAATAACTCACCAAAGAAAATTATCTAGAAATCAGGATCGACGTTCAATCCCAAGGTCTCGTGTCTGCCTCTTCCAATAGATCATATTCCTATAGGAATCCGCTAAAAAACATTAAGCTGTTTCCAAATATTTGGTACGTCACGTACATAGCAGAACGGGAGCCGGGGAAAGTTTGTTTTTCTCGATTTATTCCCGCATCCAGTGTTCACGGCGATAACATTCCGCTCTGTGTTCTCGCCTAAAGCGGCGACCCAAATAAATCTGCCATCTCCAACCATTTTATTTGCTCCAGGTTAAAGTCACACTTTATTCCGAACTGAAATTTCCCTCAGGACTTCCACTGTGGACATAAACTTAGCATAACGAGTTAACTTTCAACGCCATCGCTTGTTTAATACATAACCACGTGCGCGCACAGTTTTATGTACTTTGTAAGTCTTTACATTATAAACTCAATCCAACTTTAAAGGAACGGTTTGATTAACAAAATAAACATTGGCTAATTATAATCGCTCCGCGCAGCTGTGTCGCTAAATTGTTGTCTCTTTTTCTAAATATTATTAAAATGTATCCTTTTTAGGGCTGGTTGAGATGGATTTTGCGCGTCGCGCATTTTGCGTTTGCGAGTCTCATGTTAAAGTAATTATAATTAAAACTTCCTGTGATTCCGCCCGGGATCGAACCGGAGACATTGCGCTTGTGAGGTGCACGTCATAACCACTACACTAAAGAAACTACGAGATTAATTCGTAAAGATCAACTTTTTCATTGAACAACTGATAGGTTATAGTACGTTTTTAAGTTATGTTGTTACAAACTAGCTACGTTAATTTGTTGTTTATATTAATTCGTAACTATCAGCTGATTTCATTGAACAGCTGGTACGCTAAAAGTTTGAGGTTATGTTGTTAATAAGTAGCTATGTTAATTTATTATGTTTTAAAAAAATCCTAATATAAATAACAATTAATACAATAACTCAAGATTATTAAATAAAATACAATGCATGTAATTATAATTTTAAATAAAATAACAATGAGTACAATAAATACAAAATTATTTAATAAAACATAATACATGTAATGATAATTTTTAAGAAAAAAATTACAAAATTCTGTTATTTTTATTTAAAAAATAAGATCTCGTTTCATGTTTTCGAACAAATTATCTTAATTAAAATAAAAAGAAGAAGAAAGCATGACACTATGAAAGTTTTGAAATAAAGCTAGAAACAATGCAAATTCATTGAACAACTGATAGGTTATAGTACGTTTTTAAGTTATGTTGTTACAAACTAGCTACGTTAATTTGTTGTTTATATTAATTCGTAACTATCAGCTGATTTCATGAACAGCTGGTACGCTAAAAATGTTTGAGGTTATGTTGTTAATAAGTAGCTATGTTAATTTATTATGTTTTAAAAAATCCTAATATAAATTTTATTTTTGGTTCAATAACATAATACATGTAATGATAATTTTTAAGAAAAAATTACAAAACACATCTTTTTCCGCCATCGTACAATCTGTATAATTTTTTTTTTATCCGTTATCATTTCATTTTTTCCGTTATAGTCTGTATAAACAATCATTTAAGATGTGAAACTCGCATTAAAAATATGAAAAAATAAACTTTACCGCTGTCAAATTCATTTTTTTAATTTAAAGAAGTTTTAAAAATTTAAAAGCTAATTTATGCACAATTTAACGCTGATTACGATGATGATATAATATTTACAAAAATGTGCGGGATAACAATTTCTTTAGTATTGGAATGACCGCCATTTTGAAAAAGGTAAACGGATATCCTTAAATGACGAACGAATTCAAGTGAAAAGCGGAATTGATTTTATTCCTAGTTTGGATCAAATCGGAAAAATTTTGGATGGTACACACGCACGCACTCACGCACGCACACACACACACACACACACACACACACACACACACACACACACACACACACACACACACACACACACACACACACACAAAGTCATTTAATAAGTCGACCAATGCTAAAGGTAAAGGAATAGCTTATGTCAGTAACTCCAATCTCTAACCTACGATCTTGAGGTGCGAACATCTATAGACGTATGACTAACCTGGCTTTAACCACCTCGTCTATCCGCCGAGCCCAATTTTTTAACGACTTCTCAAAGAGTGATCTAAAGATTAGAATCTAAGCTTATGTCAATTCCCCTGGCCAGGGTCTTACCATGACAGTCGATAGGTAAGTCTAAAATGTCCGATATATTCGTAAGTTTGAAATGAACATTCGCTGGTCCGTATGAAAATGTGATATCTAATAAGGAATAAAATGATAAGTTTCTTCAAGTTACACAAAAATTAATTTAACCTTATTACCAGCAAAAAAAAGCACCTTTATACAAAAATCATTCCAGTTGTATAGTCTCTATTAATATTCCTACCATTATTATGTTGTTTAAGTACTCATTGATTGTGTATTTATTGTTCACTGATTGATGTAATAGTGATTTAAAATAAGCATGAACGCCTAGGCTAGCACAATCACAGTTTTACAGTTATCGACCGAAATGCACTCAACGAAATGGGGAAAATGTATAATAAATATTCATTCACGTTTTTAGTTGATTGAAAGCTTTTAGAAACGGATTTAAGCCATTAAACAATATTATAAATAATGCACGCAACTAACCAACGTGTGGTTTTTTTGTAATAAAAACCATTATTTACACTCAATTTAAATTTAATTAATGTTTTTGTTCAATGCTTTGTTTCGATGATTCTAGATTTGAAAAGTAATTAAAGTAGTTACAATTTTACAATGATATATTGTAGGGGTTAGTACACTGTTGAAAATCCAAGTTTTAGAATCCTCCCGTGGGCGCCGCTATCTTGAAAAAAAATTCTAAATTTTCCGACCCTATTTTTTCAGTAAAGCTTCTAATATGAATAAAAAGCTGTGTTAATCTGACAAAAAACTCATAAACAATTTTCTTAAAGTAAATTATCTACAATTTCAGACAAATGAAATTTCTAGCTCTAATACTTCCCGCGATAAAGCATTTTGAATTTTCAAAATTGTTCTCTAAACTCTTAAAAATACATATTTTCGTTGGTTTTTGCTCGATAGCAACTAAATTGTGAATCTTATGGCAAATTTTGACATAATATCTGCAGTAAAGGCGTTGTTGTTCTCTCCTTCTTCTTCCTATCCCCCTATCCCCTCCTTCTCACCATACACCAGGTCTCTGTGGAGGGTTGAGACCGCTTCCAACTACAATCGGATAGGGATGTTCCGATAATCGCATTCGATACGGTAAGCTATTTAGTATGAATACAATATATCAGGAAAAAATATCGATAGTCCGACGTAAACGTGAGATTTTTTCCATTCCCTTCCGTTTCAAGAAGGCAGCCTTTATTTTAACGATAACCGATATACGCAGATTTGGCCAAATAAACATTTTGACATTTTAAAACGCTCTATCTCTCGCACTATTACAGTTAGAAATTTTATTTTGCTCTCAAATTGTAGAGATTTTATTTTAATTTAAAAGAGGTGATTGTGAGTTTTTTATTAGATTTATATTTTAGGAGCATTCTTGAAAAAGTAGATAACGAAAATTTAGCAATTTTTTCAATATAGCGGCGTTCGCAGTGCTGAAGAAAATTCCAAACTTTGGATTTTTTAACAATTTACCAACGTATACAATATATCAAAAATAAATAAATACCCTAATTAATGTAACCATTCGGGTTTTTTGTGGCATTTACACTGGAATATTAGTCTAAAGGAAAATAATGGTTTGAAGTTTTAAAAATTATTTCCGTAACGTCGAGAAAGACAACCTTTCTCTCTCTCTCTCTCTCTCTCTCTCTCTCTCTCTCTCTCTCCTCTCTCTCCCTCCCTCCTCTCTCTCTCTCCCTCTCTCTCTCCCTCTCTCTCTCCTCTCTCTCTCTCTCTCTCTCTCTCTCTCTCTCTCTCTCTCTCTCTCTCTCTCTCTCTCTCTCTCACACACACACACACACACACACACACACACACACACACACACACACACTTTACTTACAGTTGTAATTTTTTGACATTTTTAAATGCTAAAATCACGTAATCTTCCTCGACTTATCTTACTATAAATAGTTTTAAAAACAGTAGTGTACATTCTTAAATCATTGCATGGCCTCCGCCCACCGCAGTGCTCTTACGCTCTCGTAACTTCCCTGCCATTTTAATCGGTAGGCTAAACGTAATATTTAGGGGAAATATTACTGGGCCAAACTTTATTGGAAATACAATGTTCTTTTTCCTCCACGAAGCGGTCAAAATTATGTTAGGTCTTGCCGTTCAGCCAGTATTACAAGAAATAGCCAGCCACTACAGTAGTCATCGTCAAAACAGTGGCCGCCGTCCTGTAACGGAAGTGAATAGAACGTTTGGTACAAGGAGTAAAGTTCAGTACGATACAAGGTACTTCCACAACAAATTTCAAAACAATGCTTTTCGGTCAAAAACTGCTACACATGTCATCGTTAAATCAGAGGCCGCCATCTTAAAACGGAAGTTAATGTGACAAATCTTGCACATACATAGTGCTTTATAAAATTTACGTTTGTAACGATTTTCAAAACAGTTCATCAGTGCACTTGTTCAAAACTGCGTAACAAACACACAAACCAAATGCCGAACGGTCGATTTAAAATTGAGACTTCGCTTCGCTCGGCCAATTGTCATTGGAAATTATAATTATAAAAATATTTCACGTTTCTTTAAAGTATACTTTATTAAAATTTAAACGTTGTAATAGGCTTTAAAATTTATAAAAATAAACAATAAAATTTTTCAAATTCCTTTGAAATTACGAAAATTAATTGAATGGATGTCGCGTTTTATATTAAAAGTTTCAAATTCAAAATTTGAAAGTTTAAAATGTAATTTATAAAGATTTTAATGTTTTCCACGGTTATTTCTACTTACTTTTTTAAAATAAGACTTCGTTAAAAATTAAATTCTGACTTTCACAAAGTTTTGCCCAAGTTAGCGGTTGGACGAATACAATGGATAAGCATTACGGGTTCTGTGTGAATTTAACTTCACTAATTGTAGCTTCAGGCCAATCTGGTACAGGGTGTTAAGGAACTTAGGCAGGGCTTATGTTTAATAAATTTGGGGAAAGTGAGTGATGCGACTTATGTTTTTATTCATTATTTAAGATTAAAAATTTTTTGCTAAGGCTAAATTCAATTTTTTTTAATTAAATAAATATAAATTACGTTTAAAAGTATTATTAATTAAAATTAAATAATATTAAGTATTAGTACGTATTAATTAATATTACTAGTAACAACATTGTGATTTACAAGTTACAGATAAGCGATACTGCAGTAGTCAAAACATCTTTGAGGCACTGTAAAAGGTCTTTTGTTTTACCTTGGCACTTGTAAATTGTGGTCCAAAAGGTTTCCTGTTTACTATCAGTGGTCGGGAGGGAAGGAGGAAACAGTCGTATTTAGAGTATCATGCTGTAAACATAATATATTAGGCTACTGGCTGTGTAGACCCTTTTCCTGCAGCTTTCCGACCACAAGTCTACCCGCTTCTCCTTCAAACACCGCGATAATACAAACTACCTTTACCCTGTAAAAATACGACTGACAACGTTAGACCTATTAATGGCAGCTAGAAGCAACAGTATCAATATTAAGAGCTGTAGTAATTTTAAGAGTCACTTTGTGTCACTGGGAATTAAAATTAACAACATTGAAACCTAATTTTAACGGCTAGGAGCAATTGAAGGCATTATCAGCCGCTAGTTTTAGTTTGAATTACATTAGCGCTACTAAAAATCACTAGAAAATTCTACTGTAGTGACAATATTAAGAGCTGTATTAACTTTAACAGCTATTTAGTAACCACTGATTGTACTAGCAATATAATCGAAACCTACTTGTAACTGCTAAGAGCTAGTACGAGGGTTGATCAAATATAAACGAGACTGATTTTTTAAAAAATTTATTGCTTACTTACAAATTATTCTTGATACAACTTATTTTTCTACATAGTCTCCCGCACGAGTAACACATTTTTTCCACCGGATTGGAAGTTTTTTAATTCCATCTTCGTAAAAAGTTCTCGGGCGTTCATTGAGCCATTGGAGCACGAAGGTCTCCACCGCAGAATCGTCTTCGAAACGCTGGCCTCCAAGCGCCTCTTTGAGTGGCCCAAACAGATGATAGTCGCAGGGTGATAAGTCTGGACTGTATGGGGGATGTTCCATTGGTTCCCAGCCAATTTGATCGAGTTTAAGCCTCGTAGCGTTCGCCGAATGTGGTCGGGCATTATCGTGAAGAAGAATGACGTTTCTCGCCGGTTTAGATTTCCTTTTCCTACGAAAAGACTGTTTTGCGGCCTCTAAAACATCGCAATAATATTGTGCATTTATTGTGCGTCGTTGATGGAGGAAATCGACGTGAAAGGCGCCTTGATTGTCGAAAATACAGTGGCCATTACCTTCCCGGCCGACGATCGTGATTTGGTCTTCAGGTTTTCTACTGCTTCCCGTCCTTCGGCGAATTCCTTGTGCCAAGCAAAAACGCGAGCTCTTGACAGGGTCCTGTCCTCGTATTGAGCCGTCAATCTACGAAAGATTTCAGTCGGATTGACCCCCTCCTTGGCCAAAAACTTAATAATAATTCTCTGCTCCACGGAAACGTGCACTTCACTCTCATTCATTGTATAGTTTTATACTGAAGGGTCCGAACGGAAATGTTGCCCGTCTACGCCCGTCCCAAACCTCCCAGGCTACCTGAAACCCCACCCTTTAGAGTTCAATGTCCAACGGAAAAGTTTTTAGAAAGTCAGTCTCGTTTATATTTGATCAACCCTCGTAGTAGCTCATCGTCTGCATTAGCCCAAGTGTGCACAATAGTCGGACGTTAAACACACAAAAAAAAGCTAGTAGTAGCTGCTGGTTTTTGTTACGAGCTATTAATAGCAGTATTACGAGTTGCTAAAAACCACTATAAACTACTAGTGACAATATTAAGAGGTGTAACCGTCGGTTGAAATAGTAATATCATTGAAAACTATTTGTAAGTTCTAGGGGCTAGTAAAGGCAATAGTAGCTGCTAGGTTATGTTAGAAGATAATAATAACAACATTAGGCGCTGTTGAAAAACAATAGAAACTGTTAGTGACAATAATAAGAAGTTTAGTAAATTTAAGAACTATTTTTTAACCACTGATTGTGTTAGTAATGTCATGGAAACCTACTTGTAAGTGCTAGGAGCTAGTAAAGGCACTATCAGCTACAACTGTTTCATAGAAGCTACTAGTAATCACATTAGAATCTGTTAATAACCACTAGAAACTACTAGTAGGAATATTAGGAGTTATTGTAACTTTAAGATCTACTAAATAACCACTGGCAGTTACAACTAAACATATTGAAACTTAATTGTAACTGCTAGGAGATAGTAACGACATAAACAGTTGTTAGTTTTTCGTTAACAGCTACTAATAACAACTTAGGAGCTGCTACAAACAGCTAGATTTTTTTTAAAGCGAAAAGCACATTGAGGCTATTATCACCTTCATAAATGTAAGTGTGAGTGTAAATTGTTAAAGTCGTAAGTTTAATGTTGTAAGTGTAAGTGTGTGTAAGACTCGGGTACCGCAAGGGACGTCTAACTTCTCTCAATAGGTGCAACTAGTCTGCACCCCCTGCGGGAACAAACCGCTAGGAGTTACTAGACAACAATAAGAGTTAATTAAACGAAAAAGCGCTAAAATATTACCAACTAAAACAGGCTGATTAAATGTTTCTTTGAACTGCATTAACTTTCTCGTAAACCTGTATCTATTAGTAATCGTTTATGCATCGTATAGTAAAAATGGCATTTACACACAAGTAGATTTATTGTTTTTATTTCATTTCACAATTAATACAATACTTTCGAAGTCATTATTTCTATCTTATTTTAAGCAAATATATCTCCTTCAATAGTGTAAATTCAATTTCGAAAAAATAATTTGATAACAATGATTATTACAATACATGATTAAATATAAACAATAGTTACGTATTAGATTAATTAGATGACTGAACAGTATTCGTTTGCATTGATTTTGCCATTCATTATATTTTTAGGTAGATACTCAAATGGTCCGTGTTAAACGCGATAATCTATTTAAAACGAATTTTCCCTGAGATGAGCACCATCTAAATCAATTGTTTTCTTGAGCCTAAAAACCGAGTCGGCCGAAAGTGGAACTAAAATTTATTTTGTTTTGAAGTTAGAGATGTAGGCCCTAGTCATGGTTACTGAATTCAAATCGTACTGGCAAATACGTTAATATGAGTGCCGCCCAATGAGGAAGCAGATTCACTGAAGCGTTTAATAGCCTATATGCACGTGCCTACTGCAATCATATTGTTTGTCTTTCGCAAATGATCGCTGTGTTACGTACAGAGTGTTCCAAAGTTCACTTACAAATTTAAAACATGTACACTTCCTGTTTTTTATTTTATGAAAAACAAAACTGTAAATTGATTGTTACTATTAGGGCCTAATTTATAACAAAAAAATAATAAATTGTGCTAAAAACATCGTTCACAATTTCTCTAAATTATTTGCATCATTTTTATAAAAAGGCCTCTAATGCAATCCTGAAACACACTATCAGTGCATTGATTAGTTACACTCCAATCAATACAGGTACGAGAACTTTAGAAAGGCTAATTTTCAAAGCAGTTTTACTGGTTTTAGTCATGAAAAGGAGAATAATTACTATACCATAGTAAGATCAAATTTTAAAACAAAAAATTGTAAGATAAAAGGGATATGATTTTTCTAAATATTTGGAATGATTAGTCTTTTTGCTGGGTAATAAATTTGCCAAAGTTATTAAGAAAATCGAACCCGCAGGGGGTGCAGACTAGCTGCACCTAATGAGATGATTTAGACTCCCCTTGCGGTACCCGAGTCTAACACACATTTACACTTACAACACTACACTTACAATTTTAACACTTTACACTCACATTTACATTTAGGGAGGCGATAATAGCCTCAATGTGTTTTTCGTCTTAAAAAAAAAAAATAAAATCGATTTTCGTGGCAAAATTGTTTAAAATCGAAACACGTTTGCAGAAAACCAACACGCATATTTTTGGTCATGCCTTTCAAAAAAAAAGTGTTCTCATTCTAACCCCGAGTGTGGGTCTCAACATGATTGTTCCTTCGATTTTATTATTCAATAAAAGTTTGCTAAAAATGTTTTTGTATAGCTCGACTGTTGGAATGAGACTTCAAAAAATAATGAGTTACTTGTCAGAGCGCTGGAGTAACTTGTCAGAGCGCTGGAGTTACTTGTCAGAGCGCTGGAGTTACTTGTCAGAGCGCTGGAGTTACTTGTCAGAGCGCTGGAGTTACTTGTCAGAGCGCTGGAGTTACTTGTCAGAGCGCTGGAGTTACTTGTCAGAGCGCTGGAGTTACTTGTCAGAGCGCTGGAGTTACTTGTCAGAGCGCTGGAGTTACTTGTGTCAGAGCGCTGGAGTTACTTGTCAGAGCGCTGGAGTTACTTGTCAGAGCGCTGGAGTCAGAGCGCTGGAGTCAGAGCGCTGGAGTTACTTGTCAGAGCGCTGGAGTTACTTGTCAGAGAGCGCTGGAGTTACTTGTCAGAGCGCTGGAGTTACTTGTCAGAGCGCTGGAGTTACTTGTCAGAGCGCTGGAGCTTGTCAGAGCGCTGGAGTTACTTGTCAGAGCGCTGGAGTTACTTGTCAGAGCGCTGGAGTTACTTGTCAGAGCGCTGGAGTTACTTGTCAGAGCGCTGGAGTTACTTGTCAGAGCGCTGTCAGAGCGCTGGAGTTACTTGTCAGAGCGCTGGAGTTACTTGTCAGAGCGCTGGAGTTACTTGTCAGAGCGCTGGAGTTACTTGTCAGAGCGCTGAGTTACTTGTCAGAGCGCTGGAGTTTGTCAGAGCGCTGGAGTTACTTGTCAGAGCGCTGGAGTTACTTGTCAGAGCGCTGGAGTTACTTGTCAGAGCGCTGGAGTTACTTGTCAGAGCGCTGGAGTTACTTGTCAGAGCGCTGGAGTTACTTTGTCAGAGAGAGTTACTTGCTGGAGTTACTTGTCAGAGCGCTGGAGTTGCTTGTCAGAGCGCTGAGTTACTTGTCAGAGCGCTGGAGTTACTAGTCAGAGCGCTGGAGTTACTTGTCAGAGCGCTGGAGTTACTTGTCAGAGCGCTGGAGTTACTTGTCAGAGCGCTGGAGTTACTTGTCAGAGCGCTGGAGTTACTTGTCAGAGCGCTGGAGTTACTTGTCAGAGCGCTGGAGTTACTTGTCAGAGCGCTGGAGTTACTTGTCAGAGCGCGCTTGTCAGAGCGCTGGAGCGCTTGTCAGAGCGCTGGAGTTACTTGTCAGAGCGCTGGAGTTACTTGTCAGAGCGCTGGAGTACTTGGTCAGAGCGCTGGAGTTGTCAGTCAGCGCTGGAGTTACTTGTCAGAGCGCTGGAGTTACTTGTCAGAGCGCTGGAGTTACTTGTCAGAGCGCTGGAGTTACGGTCAGAGCGCTTGTCAGAGCGCTGGAGTTACTTGTCAGAGCGCTGGAGTCAGAGCGCTGGAGTTACTTGTCAGAGCGCTGGAGTTACTTGTCAGAGCGCTGGAGTTACTTGTCAGAGCGCTGGAGTTACTTGTCAGAGCGCTGGAGTTACTTGTCAGAGCGCTGGAGTTACCGTTCGGACAAATAAACTGACGGTCAACCCGGAATTGTTTTATCTATCTAAAACCAACTTTATTATTCATGTAGTTACTTTTTATTTCAGTAATTAAATGAATCATGTTCTGGTTAATGTCAGTTTTAAATTAAACGTCTCTAAAGGTTCGGTTTTTTCGAAAGTGTCCTTGAATAAGTGATAAATGTTGAAGGACGACACGCAACCATTAGGCACCGGCAAGGTTTACTTTGATAATTGGCAGATTTTACAATCTGATTAATCAAACAGTGTCATTGCAGACGATGTATTTAAAGTAGATTCACGTCACCTTTTGTTGTTTGACAGTGACTGAAGTACTTTGCCTTAATCACTGAAGTCTAGCCTAATGGATGTCTTACTTAAATAACACGATTTATACAAAGTGGATAATTTTATTTCCCCACCGTGCATGGAGAGCATAGGAAATTCTACTGTTAAGATTGTGATTGATATATCCATTATCGGTTAATCTGATTATAGAAAACAAGCTTTTCACCAATTCTTTTGTATGTATGGAATATTCAATCACGACAACTTTGATAGTGTCATTAAAATTTGTCAATTCGAGCCAAGTTATGTGTGGTTAACAACCAAGTTATGTGAGCCATGTTATGTGTGGTTAACAGCCTAGTTATATGTGTGTAGCAGCCAAGTTATGTGTGCTACTTTATGTGCGGTTAACAACCAAGTAACGTGTGTTACGTTATGTGAGGTTAACAGCCAAGTAATGTATTTAGCAGCCAAGTTATGTGTGTTAAGTGATGTGTGGTTAAAAGCCAAGTTGTATGTGCCAAGTTATGTTTGGTTAACAGTCAAATTACTGTGCCAAGTTATGTGTGGTTAGCAGTCAAGTTATGTTATGTGGGTAACAGCCAAGTTACCCAGCAGGAGGTGCAGATTACTTGTACCTATTGAGAGGATTTAGACATCCCTCGCGGTACCCGAGTCTAACACACACTTACACTTACAACATTACACTCACGACTTTAACACTTTACACTCACACATACATTTAGGGAGACTATAATAGCTTCAATGTGCTTTTCGCCTTAAAAAAAAGCCAAGTTATGTGTGCTATGTTATTTATGATTAACATCAACGTTATGTGTGGTTAACAGCCAAGTTACGTGTGCCAAGTTATGTGTGGTTAACTGACGTGTGCCAAGTTATGTGTGGTTAATAGCTAAGTTATGTGTGCCAACTTATGTATGGTTAACAACCAAGTTATGTGTACAGATAAAAGCGTTAAGCATAAACTTTTAAAACACGTAAGCCCGATTTCTTATCCTGTTAAAGTAACATCGACCGCTAAAATGTAAACTTAAGCGTTTTGTTATCATCTGCCATACCGTGATATTGAGTAGACCGGTATTCGCTCAGAACAAATAGCGTAGATAGTACCATTTCTAACTTAGGTAGAAACGCTCTTTTTGAAACGTATTTGCTGTCCAAACATAAAGATTACATTTTAATCACACAGCACTCTTTTTTTGAGGTTCATTAATGTAAAAATGTATAGATTTATCAAAAATATTCCTTAAAAACTGTTTCTGGTTTGATTCAAACTACATTTATAAGTGTTTAGAGATTTTTCTGACTGAATTAGAAAGGGGGCATGTGTGTGTGTGTGTGTGTGTGTATACATATATATTCGGAATCAGACCTACTGTTGGTTTAAAAACCTACACTAGATAAATAAGAAAAATATTTCTGTGTTTAAGATTTTACCCCTTAACTACGTCTAATTTTTTTAACTCTATCTTTTTCCTGCGCTTTGGACTGCTACAAAGACTATTTTCGCCAAATTTTATAGCGATCAGTTACACCGTTTATGAATAAGAAGTGCGTTACCGACAGACTATCGCTCTTTGTCCTTGTTTTTGCCTAGCGAACGCCTAAAAACGAGCGGGGTTGACCAGCAGAGCGGGCGGAGGCTCTTAATAACAGATATAGTTGTAGGTGTTGCTGTAGTAAGAGAGCATAACGATATAACTGTCTATACTTTTATCTTCTCTTCCCATTTCTATGTCCCTTCGTGTAAGATGTCATTATCCTGAAATTGTTCCCGAGGGAGAGACAATATTCAAATTTATTACTTCATATTCTCGGGGCTTATATATATTTTTATGGCTGGTAATAAAAAGAAATGGCCGAGAAACTGCATATTGAAGAGAGCATACGGGTTTAAGTACTTTCTACAAAAATATTTCTGCAATTGCGAACTGCTTAACGGCTTCAATTTTAAGGCAACAATTGTTATTAAGAAACGAAAATTGACAAGTTTATCGGCTTACGGTATTATTGTGACAGTTTGCGTAAGCAGAACCTTGAATTACACCAGTTCACGTTAATGCGATTTATTTAAAAAAAAAAAAACGCTATTTATGAGGGAAACTGATTAGACACAAGTATACTTTAAAACGTTATTGGCCTGATGTAAACAAAAAGAGATATGAACAAAACTGTACACTTTAGGTTATGTGATGTGTGTATTTTATTCTAAGCCGACTGTGAAATTCGAAGAGAGACATACTTTACGGTACAGTACAGTACAGTACAGCTTACGGCTTATCATTAAACCATTAGTAAAAGGACATTATTAAAAGTATTTCTCGTATCAATTTCTTCTTCTTATACTACTACAGTTATCTTAGTAATATTGCTTGTTGTAGGGATGTTCTTTTTTTTAATTTTTTACTGATTCTACTATAGTGATTTTATTAATATCTCTTGAGCACGGATGTTTTCTCTGTTTTCTTTCTTTCACTAATACTACTATAGTGATTTCAGTAATATTGCTTGTAGCAGGGATGTTCTTTTTAATTTTTTACTGATTCTGTTATAGTGATTTTATTAATATCTCTTGAGCACGGATGTTTTCTCTGTTTTCTTTCTTTCACTAATACTACTATAGTGATTTCAGTAATATTGCTTGTAGCAGGGATGTTCTTTTTTTAAATTTTTTACTGATACTGTTATAGTGATTTTATTAATATCTCTTGAGCACGGATGTTTTCTCTGTTTTCTTTCTTTCACTGATACTACTATAGTGATTTCAGTAATATTGCTTGTAGCAGAGATGTTCTTTTTTTAAATTTTTTACTGATACTGTTATAGTGATTTTATTAATATCTCTTGAGCACGGATGTTTTCTCTGTTTTCTTTCTTTCACTGATACTACTATAGTGATTTCAGTAATATTGCTTGTAGCAGGGATGTTCTTTTTTAATTTTTTACTGATACTGTTATAGTGATTTTATTAATATCTCTTGAGCACGGATGTTTTCTCTGTTTTCTTTCTTTCACTAATACTACTATAGTGATTTCAGTAATATTGCTTGTAGCAGAGATGTTCTTTTTTTAAATTTTTTACTGATACTGTTATAGTGATTTTATTAATATCTCTTGAGCACGGATGTTTTCTCTGTTTTCTTTCTTTCACTGATACTACTATAGTGATTTCAGTAATATTACTTGTAGCAGGGATGTTCTTTTTTTTAATTTTTTACTGATTCTACTATAGTGATTTTATTAATATCTCTTGAGCACGGATGTTTTCTCTGTTTTCTTTCTTTCACTAATACTACTATAGTGATTTCAGTAATATTGCTTGTAGCAGGGATGTTCTTTTTTTAAATTTTTTACTGATACTGTTATAGTGATTTTATTAATATCTCTTGAGCACGGATGTTTTCTCTGTTTTCTTTCTTTCACTGATACTACTATAGTGATTTAAGTAATATTACTTGTAGCAGGGATGTTCTTTTTTTAATTTTTTTACTGATACTGTTATAGTGATTTTATTAATATCTCTTGAGCACGGATGTTTTCTCTGTTTTCTTTCTTTCACTGATACTACTATAGTGATTTAAGTAATATTACTTGTAGCAGGGATGTTCTTTTTTTTAATTTTTTACTGATTCTACTATAGTGATTTTATTAATATCTCTTGAGCACGGATGTTTTCTCTGTTTTCTTTCTTTCACTAATACTACTATAGTGATTACAGTAATATTGCTTGTAGCAGGGATGTTCTTTTTTTAAATTTTTTACTGATACTGTTATAGTGATTTTATTAATATCTCTTGAGCACGGGTGTTTTCTCTGTTTTCTTTTTTTCACTGACACTACTATAGTGATTTCAGTAATATTACTTGTAGCAGGAATGTTATTTTTTTAAAATTTTTTACTGACACTACTATAGTGATTTTATTAATATCTCTTGAGCACGGGTGTTTTCTCTGTTTTCTTTTTTTCACTGACACTACTATAGTGATTTAAGTAATATTACTTGTAGCAGGGATGTTATTTTTTTTAAATTTTTTACTGATACTATTATAGTGATTTTATTAATATCTCTTGAGCACGGGTGTTTTCTCTGTTTTCTTTTTTTCACTGACACTACTATAGTGATTTCAGTAATATTACTTGTAGCAGGGATGTTATTTTTTTAATAATTTTTTACTGACACTACTATAGTGATTTTATTAATATCTCTTGAGCACGGGTGTTTTCTCTGTTTTCTTTTTTTCACTGACACTACTATAGTGATTTAAGTAATATTACTTGTAACAGGGATGTTATTTTTTTAAAATTTTTTACTGATACTATTATAGTGATTTTATTAATATCTCTTGAGCACGGGTGTTTTCTCTGTTTTCTTTTTTTCACTGACACTACTATAGTGATTTCAGTAATATTACTTGTAGCAGGGATGTTATTTTTTTTTAATTTTTTACTGACACTACTATAGTGATTTTATTAATATCTCTTGAGCACGGGTGTTTTCTCTGTTTTCTTTTTTTCACTGACACTACTATAGTGATTTCAGTAATATTACTTGTAGCAGGGATGTTATTTTTTTTTAATTTTTTACTGACACTACTATAGTGATTTTATTAATATCTCTTGAGCATGGTGTTTTCTCTGTTTTCTTTTTTTCACTGACACTACTATAGTGATTTCAGTAATATTACTTGTAGCAGGGATGTTATTTTTTTAATAATTTTTTACTGACACTACTATAGTGATTTTATTAATATCTCTTGAGCACGGGTGTTTTCTCTGTTTTCTTTCTTTCACTGATACTACTATAGTGATTTAAGTAATATTACTTGTAGCAGGGATGTTATTTTTTTAAAATTTTTTACTGATACTATTATAGTGATTTTATTAATATCTCTTGAGCACGGGTGTTTTCTCTGTTTTCTTTTTTTCACTGACACTACTATAGTGATTTCAGTAATATTACTTGTAGCAGGGATGTTATTTTTTTTTAATTTTTTACTGACACTACTATAGTGATTTTATTAATATCTCTTGAGCACGGGTGTTTTCTCTGTTTTTTCTTTTTTCACTGATACTACTATAGTGATTTCAGTAATATTGCTTGTAGCAGGGATGTTCTTTTTTTTATTTTTACTGACACTAATATAGTGATTTTATTAATATCTCTTGAGCACGGGTGTTTTCTCTGTTTTTTCTTTTTTCACTGATACTATTATAGTGATTTAATAATATCGCCTGTAGCACGGATGTGTTTTTTTTTTACTGATACTACTATAGTGATTTCAGTAATATTACTTTTAGCAGAGATGTTTTTTCTTATTTTTTTTTACTGATTCTGGTATAGTGACTTGGTAATATCTCTTATAACACGGATGTTTTTTTTCTTTTTCTTTATTGATACTACTATATTGATTCAGTAATATTGCCTGTACAATCTATGTTTTTTTTCTGATAGTACTATAGTGATTTCATTAATACCGCTTGTAAAACAGATGTTTTATTTTTTTACTGATAATACAATAGGTATTTCAGTAAATCACTTGTAACACGTATGCTTTTTACTGTTACTACTAAAGTGATTTAGTAATATTGCTTGTGGCACTGTTTTATTATTTTTTATTCTTTTACTGATACTACTGTAGTGATTTCAGTAATATATCACGGATGATTTTTTTGCTGATGGTAACTACAGTGATTTTCAATATTTTAAGCACCGATGCTTTTGCTTTACTATTACAGTGATTTCAGTAATATCGCTTGTATCACGGATGATTTTTTTGCTGATGGACCTACAACTACAGTGATTTTAGCAATATCGCTTGTAGCACCTAAGGTTTTTTTGCTGGCACTATTAACAGTGATTTTAGCAATATCGCTTGTAAGCACCGATGTTTTTTTTTCTGATAGTACTACAGTGATTTCGGTAATACGCTTGTAGCACCCATTTTTTAAAAACTACCTTAGTGATTTCAATAATAGGTTTATCGCTTTTCAATAATAGGTGTAGTAACGACTTTTTTGCTCATGCTACTACAGTTATTTGAAGAATGGGCTTATCACTTGTCGCACGCATATATTTTGTCTCTGTAAAACATACGCATATAAGTCGCCGTTATCTATATCCCCGTGATATTTGCTACGAACTTTCAAAAGCAGCGCGGGTGATTTTTTTTTATAAGATCGTTTATGGAATAACATATTGGTTTAACATAAATACCAAAAATGAATCTGACCTTTATCAAATTCATGTTCTTGTTAAATTATGCATGTTGAAATCAGATTTTCAAAAAGTCATAGACCTTTAAGATTTACAATTTTTTAAGATTCCAAATTGCACATCATTTTGAAACGGTAAAACTAATATTTTTGGATAACGAACTTTTCCGATGTATTACTAGAGTAGTTTACGTTCCAATTTTGAATCAATCATAGTGCAAACACAGACACACACAAATATATATATATATGTGTGTGTGTGTGTGTGTGTGTGTGTGTGTGTGTGTGTGTGTGTGTGTGTGTGTGTGTGTGTGTGTGTGTGTGTGTGTGTGTGTGTGTGTGTGTGTGTGTGTGTGTGTGTGTGTGTGTGTGTGTGTGTGTGTGTGTGTGTGTATTCATAACAACTAATAAAAAGTGTTCTAGAGTAGAGATCATAGTCGGCTTCATTTCAAGGTCATGTGTCTACGCTCTGGTAGCTCATTTTGTAATGGAAATTCGCTACTAATTATTTAACACGCTTGTACAATGAATGACATATGGATATGATGTCATGACAGTGACGTCATACACTATTCAGTGGAACCTTGACGCAGGCCTAATATGATTATATGTACATTGTGGTTAACTGTCTGTTCTGCTTAGTGGTTTGCTAATTAATTTCCTAATTGCAATAATTAATCTAATTCTTAGTGGAAAATGTGATAAATTATTGAAAATTGGGGGCTGAACCGGTCATCAGAAATATGGAACAGAGACCATGCGAACAAAACTTAAAACTATTGTAATAATTTTGATTAAATTTGTAAGATGGAAAACACGCAAACAAGATGCATTTGGAGAAAAAGTTTGTTGTTAATTTTATTGATTTTAAGTTTATATGTGGGGTCTATAAAGCTTGTAAAACTCTAATATAATAAAAATCATGTAACAATTTTTTTTGAAATTGGTTTATTGGTATTTTAGTTTCCAGAAATGTACACGATGGCACTAACAGGTAGAGAATTTAACGTAAAACTACATTTAGTGAGTTTCCTTTGGAAAATGAACTGTTGTATCCATCAAGGAAAGATCCAGACCCGGGAAATGTGCACTGATCCTGACTTTTAGATCACATTTTGAACGATTGTTAATACGTATCAATATACATACGTAACAAGCATGCATACATTTTGTCGCAATTTTAGTATAATTTGATTTAAAAATGCCACAAAATTCGCTTTTAGTTACGGCTTGTTAAAATTCGTTAACTAGTAAGATTCCTTAACTGTTTATTAATGGCAGGATCAAATGTTTAAAAGGCAGAACTTTTTTGAAAATCTGATTTCATCATAAATTAACTTTTTTCGATTTTCAAAAACAATTGAAAATAAGAAATGTTTTTATGGCGGTTACGTTTCATTTTCGTGTTTTCAATGTAATTTGAAAATTTTAAATAACGATATGTAAAGATTTCAGTGAAAGAGATAAAGAGAAATACTTTTGGAAATTCGCTTCTATCATGTCAGCAAGACAGCTGCGTGACGCGGTTTTTTTAACTTGGTTTGTTCACATTTTACTCAAATACGGTCGTTCAAGTAAGGCCTATTCATTATAAACGAGTGTATTGCTGTTTGCACAAAATTATTTTTTTAGAAGCTATCAACTATTAAGTTCTAAAAATCTATCTTAATTTCTTAAAATCAGCTCATCACATTTTGGTTATGTGCAAGAGTTATTAGTAGGCCTATAGTGTCTGTTAAAATGTGGTCAAGATTTATTTTGTTTTTTAAAAATATTTTCATATTTGACAAACCTTTGAATACATTCTAATGAATCGATTTAAAATAATAGAGATTCATAATGAATGTCATAATTAAACTGTCATAATTAAAAATGAATGAGATTCATAATGAATGTCGATTGCTTTTAAACTGAGACCTTGGGAAGATAACTAGAATTTAAATTTGAGTAAAGCATAACAACGTAATAGGTAATATAGCTCTTAGCTAACTTCAATTGGAAAATGAGCTGTTAAAGCAATCATCAATGTAATGACCAAACCCAGGATGTTTTAAATGAGCACAGATCTTGATATTAAGATAACTTTTTCAGAAAACCATTGCTTGAATAATTTGAAAATATTAATTTATATCAATTTAATTCAGAATTTGTGGGGGGTAATGCCTCTCGCGTCCGTGACATTCCTAAGTCACACGTGCCCCCTGGGTGGTGCTAAATGAGAGCGCAGCGATCGCCACAAAGAGTCTCCCAGCAGAAAATAATGATCGCCACAAGAAGAACCCAAAACTGCCCTTATCAGGGCAAAAATGACGATCTCCGCATCATTTTTTGGAATGCGGGTGGTTTAAATAATTCAAAATTTACTGAACTAAAAACAGTAATTTTTAATAGTGACGCAGACATATTCATTATTGTTGAAGCAGGAGCTTCCACAGAAGCTCAACAGTTTTATAAAATGACTAATTTTACAAATTTTATTCTAAAGAGATCGAGGCAGGTTGCATCAGGAATTATCATTGGTGTGAGAAACAGCATGGCAAGCAAGGCCATAACTCTACATGAAATGGATAACAGAGACAAACTTGAGGCTATCTGTATTGATGTTTGGCCGAATGGTAAACACTACAGAGTGATTGGTCTGTACAACCCACCAACAAATGTCCCAAACCTGGACATGATTTGTCCACAAAGCTACAATTTGTGCCAACATTGTAATAGCATTGTTGTTGGTGACTTCAACGCCCACTCAAACCGCTGGGGATACAGTTCCTCTAATGCAACCGGGAGGACCATCGAGGGCTTTATTGACCAGACCAATCTCGTTCGTGTACCATCTGACCCCACGTTCCTGTCGTTCTCTGGACACACAAGCACTCCTGACCTTGCCTTGGTTCATGCAAACCTGTCGCGGAGAGCGGAGCTAAGTCTTGAGAATGCCCTGGATGGATGCGGCCACCGTCCATTAAATTTGTTGATTGAGGGTAGAGATGGGGAATGCATAGCTCCTCGGCTCACCCGCTGGATCTTCAGAAAGGCTAACTGGAATAAATTCTCTCTCTTGACTGATGGATATGTCGATTTGCAACTTGTCGATAACAACCCTGATAAATCAATGGAAAGATTTAATAAAGCTATTACTAGGGCTGCACAAGAAAGCATACCGAGGGGCCAAGTTAAAAAGTACAAACCTTTCTGGAACAAAAACCTGAATGAACTTAAGAGACAGAGGAACATCGCTAGGAGGAAAGCTGAATCAACAAGAGATTTAGAGGACTGCATACAGCTTAGAAAAACCCAAGCTTCTCTTAGACGTGCTATTACACTTTCTAAAAGAGCCTCATACAGATCCTTCGTTGCCAACCTGGACTTTAGAAGAGATGGCTTAAAGGCCCATAGATTCATTTCCAACCTGAACAACGACAAAAGCAGCCGGCAATGGGAACCAATTACCGTCAATGGCAAGCAGTTATCATGTCCCACAAGGATAGCCAATGCCCTTTGCAAACATTATGCTTCAGTAAGTCGACTAAGGGTAACCAGACATGAAAGAAAATTCTGTAGCACATTAAAAATCCACACTTGTCCTTCTGAGAATGAAATACAGTTTGTCTATAATGACTTCTCTTCCGATGAATTAGAACTAGCGATCTCTTCCCTTAATAAAGGAAAGTCTGCGGGTCCAGATTCTGTCTTTCCGGATTTCATTCGGCACCTAGGGCCAACAGCTAAAACAACATTCCTTAAACTAATTAACCTAACATGGAATGCTAGAGTTCCCCAGCAATGGAAGAAAGCGGAAGTTCTGTCGCTGCTTAAGAAGGGAAAACCAGCCAATGACCTCAGCAGCTACAGACCAATCTCTCTTACAAGTGTGACCTGCAAGGTAGCAGAAAAAATGGTTGAACGCAGACTTAGAGAGTTCTTGGAGTCAACAGGAGCCATAAGTGAATGCCAGACAGGTTTCCGTAAACATAGATCCACCATGGACCAAATTGTAAAATTTTCACAGGCAGTAAAGGATGGTTTCCATAAAAGACAGTCCACTCTGGCGGTGTTTGTGGACTTTAAAGCAGCCTATGACAAGGTGTGGCGTTTATTGCTGTTAAAAAAGTTGAAACAACTGGGTGTGTGTGGAAACATGTATCAATGGATCCGAAATTTCCTATCCCAGCGATTAATAAGATGCAAATTTAATAATTCAACATCTGGCTATCGGCAATTGCAGCAGGGACTACCGCAGGAGCGGTTCTTAGTTGTCTGCTCTTCAACACAATGATTGATGATTTAAAGAATGCCATCCAGGCACCGGGTGTCTCGTGTCTTTTCTTTGCTGACGATGTGGTGATTTGGGCAACTAGCAGCCACATCAAGGCTCTTAAACAAACGCTGAATGCCTCAATTGCGCAATTAGATCACTGGGCTGACTACAACAAAATGGAGGTGAATGCAGAGAAGACAGTTGCGCAGCTCTTCACCCTGTCCACTAAGAAGCATTCTGTCAAGATAAACTACAAGGGTAAACTTCTTCAACAAACCTCAGAAACAAAGTACCTTGGTGTTATTCTTGATACTAAGTTGTCGTGGAAAAAACATATATCTAATACATCCGAGAAAGCACAAAAACGGAACAACTTGCTGAAACGACTGACCGCAACTAAATGGGGGGCTACACAGGATGTGCTCGTGACTGCTTATAAAACATATGTTAGGCCTGTCATGGAGTATGGCAGTGAAGTGGTTTCCTTGTCTTCTGCGGCTGGTCTGTCTAAATATGACGTAGTACAGAACAACGCCTTGAGAACCATCACTGGAGGAGCCGGGTCAACTCCTGTAGCGGCGTTGCAGTTGCAAACGGGTCTGGAAACCCTAGAGTCCCGTAGAGATAAGGCAACACTCAAATTTTGGGAGAGGGCTAGAAGAATAGACAATAATCATTGGTCAAATTACAGACATGCAACTCAGCGGCTCAAGACGCAGCTCTCTCCTTTAGAGCATGCCGAGAGACTAATAGAAAAATACCAGCTACCAGCAGGAAATGCCGCACCTGTTGAAAGTTACACGGTAGTTGTTAAGGCATTGCCAAACATACGCCTAAGCCTTCAAAACCTAAACCCAGAGTTGAACAAAGCAGAAGTAAACCCCTCAGAACTGAAGATCTATGCCTTAGAAACCATTAATAATATCTACCCACCTGAGGAATGGTTACATATATATACAGATGGCTCTTATACTCTGGAGGCAGGAGGAGCGGGTGCGGGATGGCACTGCCACCTGTTCGAGGGATCGTTGGCGGTTGGAAGGGGAACCACTAACTTTGACGGTGAAATGAATGCCATTTACGAAGCGACCTGCAAGTTGCAGACATTGTCACTGACTCCGCATAGGTTGGTTTTCTTTGTTGACTCTCAGGCAGCAATTGTGGCCCTGAGTAGCAATTCCCCAACGGACTGCCTCCGCACTGTTCGATGTCGTGCCAGATTGGCTGAACTCATTTCGGAGGGCTGGATTCTTTGGATCCAGTGGATTCCTAGCCATGTGGGAGTTCCTGGCAACGAGAGGGCAGATGAACTTGCAAAAAGGGGAGCGTTATCGGAGCAACCAGCGATACCTGTGACTCTTGGTGCTGCCCGCAACCTGATAAACAGTGCCATTGACTCCTATTCAAAGGCAACCCTGAAGGATCAAAGCAAGGGGAAAAGGTGGGAAAGCCTCGCCTCAATGGGACCCATTTCTAAAAATATGGAGAGGCCTGCTGCTGTCGCCCGATTCCGTCTAGCTACCGGACACGATTATCTCCAGGCACACTTACACCGCATTGGAGTGGTGGGGGACGATATCTGCCCGTTATGCCGATCAGGCAGAATGGATGGCGAGCATCTGATGTCCTGTGTGGAGTTGCGGAGTGCGTCAGGGGAGATCACTGAGAGATACTGGGAGGCTCGTCGTCGAATGGCTGAGCAGCCGAGGACAGGCGTAGGCTAAAGTAAAGTAAGTAAGTAAGTAATTCAGAATTTGTTGAAAAATCAATTTCAGTAGTTCCAACAAAATCTGTTAAACAATTTTGAAAATTGTGCCATTCCAACAATACTGAAAAATATAACAATTAATTTTACAATTTAAAAAAATCGGTTTCCATCACCATAGTCGGCACTGAAAATATAAAAACTGTAATTTTTAAATTTCAAATTCGACTGAAAATAGAAAATTAAACCTATTTAATTTAATATAAATATTTATATAATATTATAAATATATAAATATAGATATATTTAATTTTATATTTAAAATATAAATTAAAATTCGTCCGGGTTCATTTTAATTTTTTCATTTAGAAATATTTAAAAATCTAATATATGCAGATTTTAATGCCGATTTTATGGTGAAATTATTTTTCAAAAAGTGCAATATAAAAATGATCGTTCCTTCCATCATGTCAGTGGGAAATCAGCAGTTATTCCCACATACTTATTAATGACTACATAAAATACCTAAAATTGGAATTACAATATACTTCCGCCATTTTGCAATACTTCCGACCGACTGTAAATGTATTTTAATACAACACACTTTATTTTACAGTGTTACGGATATTGCATACAATTTTTTTACACTCGACTTAATTTTGGTAAAACATACCGTTTAGGAACTACAGCACTTGAAAAATTGAAAAATGAAAGTTTTTTTTGTTAAAGCGTTATTTTATAATTATTTAGAATTCAGTTTAACAATTTAATGAAATTGTAACGTTAACAATAGGCGTCAATCAATTTTACAACAATAAAACGAATGCCATTTCATTTCTTGATTGCATGAACAAACATATAAAACCCGGAAAACAAACAATTATTAAAGGACATATTACACTATCATTTATAAAATGTATTTGTCAAATATTTGTTAAGATATTTTTTACCATATATCGTGTTCAAATATTTGTAAAGTTCTATAAAAACAAATTTGTAACATTCGTCAAGTTTCATTGATCACCTGGGTTATCACTCGTCATAATTTAGGGTTATGTTTTCTGAAGCGCAGTAGCTGTAGTAGGATCGAATAATGTTGACTTGTTATAGGCCTACTGCTGCATTAGGCGCTCATCTTGATATGGCGCTACTAAATAAAAAGAGAGGAAAACAAAAAACGAGTTTGTGACCTACCATGAATACAAAGGCGAAGTATTCTAGGTGTAAATGCCACTATTGTTAAAGAACTGCATTTGGAATATCGTGATTCAAATAGTGGATTTTTAAGAATGAATGTATTTTAAATTTCGGTTTTTATAAACCCAATAAAGATCATATGTTGGTCAAGAAATTTATACCAGCAGAAATCATCAGATTGATAAAAACCTTAAAATCAATAAAGCGTCTGGATATGACCTTATCACAGCTGAGATACTCAAAGAGCTGCCATATAAATGTATAATTAAGCTAACACATATTTTCAATGCGGCAATACGGCTCAGATATGTGCCTATATATTGGACGATAGGTAAGGTAATTACGATCCCTAAACCTGGCATGACACTGGAAGAAAAAACATACCGACCAATATCATTGCTACCAACTGTAGGAAAACGTTTTGAATGGCTACTATTAAAACGACTTAAGCCAATTATTGAAGATAGGCAGATTTTTCTAAATCACCAGTTTGGGTTTCAAAAGTTACAAAAGTTCAAATCACCAGTTACAAGTTTCAAAAGTGCTGCCAATTTCGCCATCGTTTAAAATTTTATATAACGAAAGGAAGGAAGGAACAATGTGACGCAGAAAGGAAGTGACAATGTTCTGAGGTTAGACTGTATCTGCGTATTTTGTCAAAGATTACAACATGCATAAAAAACGACTGTAGAGCACCTAAAAAACTTTTGAATTTCAATTTGCCTGTTTAACTTCCAAGGTAGTTTCAGTGATTAGTGTTAACCCAAATAAAGTGGACACCCTGTACACTTTGTGTAGTGTGAAAACGTACCACAGGTCCGGTTATACAATTACTGTGCAGTAGGCCTATTTAATTTCTTGTATAAATATAAAATTGCCGTCCGCACCCAGTGTTTGTTTAGCGTTAAGCCTCCGTTGTGGATTAGAGAAGCCGGGCAGCGTGTTCGTGATTTAATAAAGGGTAATATAAATACAAAAATTGTTAAGTAAACGTACTGAAGGCCGGGAGGTGTTTGCAGGGACGATCGAACATCGGGTACGTGACCAAAGGGGTGGGACAAGGTCTACAGCTGTGTAGTAAGAGCATGGCGGTATTTAGAAGGAAACACAATTATTTGTTTGTTCTTGTCTTGCTTCATCCCAGACTGGAAATAAACAATCGTTGCACGCATCTGTTTCGCTGACGTAATGGACACGAATTTCCACAAGTATTTTTTTATCTCAACCTCTTCTTGAATCTCTGATTTTACCGTCGTGAAATGCTTTAAAATCTGCATGTCAGCGTATCATTCTATCAATTGCATAACTTTCAAATTGCTTTTAATTTCTTATTTCCAACTGATTTTGAAAATTAAAATCTCCAATTTGTGCACTTTTCAACGTTTATTATGATGGCGAAATAAGATTTCCAAAAATATTTAAAAAGTTATACATTCATAAAAATTTGAATTGATCGCCATTTTGAATCTGTTAAACGAATTTCACTGGTCCCAGCATTTGCAAAAATTGATTTTTGTAACAAGTTTGAATAAAATCGGACTAAAGTTGTGAAAAAGAATGCGAGCGAAATACGTATATATATATATATATATATATATATATATATATATATGTGTGTGTGTGTGTGTGTGTGTGTGTAACTTTGGAATGAGCGCCATTTTATATATACAAATTTTAACCACACATTAAAAAATGATCTAGAGTTCAAGGCCGGCGCTCATTCCGAGGTTACAAGTCTGGGTATTACTACGAGGGATACTCCAATAGCTCATTTTACCAATGGAAATTCGTGAATAGTAGTTGCAAGACTTCTCGCACGATCCTGTTTTTCCAAAATATCCTGTTCTTAAATATCCGTGAAAAAATCGGCCTAATTTCGCAGAGCTCTATTGTTTTCTACAAATTATAAACATTTTGAAGATTTTTAACTAGACAGTAAACCAAATTTAGACTAAAAGGTATTCACTATTCCAGTGGATTAGAAAAACGCTGACTTATATAGGATTGTTTTCGTGCTTTTCGGTCTACCCTTGAAAGTAAATTGAATTTAGTTATGAGTGATTTCTTATCAAAATAATCGCACGTGATGGAAGAGAATATCTAAAAGTAATTTTATTGTCTTAACTTTTTTCTCAAATTTTAATTACACCTACACAATCGGCATTAAAAATCTACACATACTAGCATTTTAACTTATAATTAGGCCTAAGTTGAAAATACTAAAATAAACCCTCACCACCATAAAAATATATTTTTGTAGTTTCGCCGTATTTAAATTCAAAAGCTAATTTAATTTTTTTAACGCTGATTACGATGGGAAAATCTTTGACCAAAAAGCTATGTATTTTTAAAGATAAAATATCCGCCATTTGAATGGTTAGACGGATTTTTCTCGGTAAACGATAGACGGATTTTTCTCGGTAAATGATAGACCGATTTTTTCGGTAAACGATAGACGGGTATTTCTAGGTAAACGGTAGACCGATTTTTTTCGATAAACGGTAGACGGATTTTTCTCGGTGAACGATAGACGGATATTTCTCGGTGAACGGTAGACGGATTTTTTTTGGTAAACGGTAGACGGATTTTTTTCGGTGAACGGTAGACGGATATTTCTCGGTAAACGGTAGACGGATTTTTCTTGGTAAACGGTAGACGGATTTTTCTCGGTAAACGGTAGACGGATTTTTCTCGGTAAACGGTAGACGGATTTTTTTCGGTAAACGATAGACGGATATTTCTCGGTAAACGGTAGACGGATTTTTTGGTAAACGGTAGACGGATTTTTCTCGGTAAACGGTAGACGGATATTTCTCGGTAAACGGTAGACGGATTTTTCTCGGTAAACGATAGACGGATATTTCTCGGTAAACGATAGACGGATATTTCTCGGTAAACGGTAGACCAATTTTTTCGATAAACGGTAGACGGAGATTTTTCTCGGTAAACGGTAGACGGATTTTTCTCGGTAAACGGTAGACGGATTTTCTCGGTAAACGGTAGACCGATTTTTTTCGATAAACGGTAGACGAATATTTCTTGGTAAACGATAGACGGATTTTTCTTGGTAAACGGTAGACGGATTTTCTCGGTAAACGGTAGACCGATTTTTTTCGATAAACGGTAGACGAATATTTCTTGGTAAACGATAGACGGATTTTCTCGGTAAACGGTAGACCGATTTTTTTCGATAAACGGTAGACGAATATTTCTCGGTAAACGGTAGACGGATTTTTCTCGGTAAACGGTAGACGGATATTTCTCGGTAAACGGTAGACGGATTTTTCTCGGTGAACGATAGACGGATATTTCTCGGTAAACGGTAGACCGATTTTTTTCGATAAACGGTAGACGAATATTTCTTGGTAAACGGTAGACGGATTTTTCTCGGTAAACGGTAGACGGATATTTCTCGGTAAACGGTAGACGGATTTTTCTCGGTAAACGGTAGACGGATATTTCTCGGTAAACGGTAGACGGATTTTTCTCGGTAAACGGTAGACGGATTTTCTCGGTAAACGGTAGACGGATATTTCTCGGTAAACGGTAGACGGATTTTCTCGGTAAACGGTAGACGGATTTTTGGTAAACGATAGACGGATTTTTCTCGGTAAACGGTAGACGGATTTTCTCGGTAAACGGTAGACGGATTTTTCTCGGTAAACGGTAGACGGATATTTCTCGGTAAACGATAGACGGATTTTTCTCGGTAAACGGTAGACGGATATTTCTGGGTAAACGGTAAACCGATTTTTTTCGATAAACGGTAGACGTAAAATAGACGGATTTCTCGGTAAACGATAGACGGATTTTTCTCGGTAAACGGTAGACGGATTTTCTCGGTAAACGGTAGACGGATTTTTTCTCGGTAAACGGTAGACGGATATTTTCTCGGTAAACGATAGACGGATTTTCTCGGTCGGTAACGGATTTTCTCGGTAAACGGTAGACGGATTTTCGGTAAACGGTAGACGGATTTTTCTCGGTAAACGGTAGACGGATTTTTCTCGGTAAACGGTAGACGGATATTTCTCGGTAAACGGTAGACGGATTTTTCTCGGTAAACGGTAGACGGATATTTCTCGGTAAACGGTAGACGGATTTTTCTCGGTAAACGGTAGACGTAAATAGACGGATTTTTCGGTTTTCGGTAAACGGTAGACGGATATTTTTCGGTAAACGGTAGACGGATTTTTCTCGGTAAACGGTAGACGGATTTTTCTCGGTAAACGGTAGACGGATTTTTCTCGGTAAACGGTAGACGGATTTTTTAAACGGTCGGTAAACGGTAGACGGATATTTCTTAGACGGATATTTCTTCGGTAAACGTAGACGGATAGTAAACGGTAGACGGATATTTCTCGGTAAACGGTAGACGGATTTTTCTCGGTAAACGATAGACGGATATTTCTTGGTAAACGGTAGACGGATTTTCTCGGTAAACGATAGACGGATTTTTTTCGGTAAACGGTAGACGGATATTTCTCGGTAAACGGTAGACGGATTTTTCTCGGTAAACGGTAGACGGATTTTTTAAACGGTAGACGGATTTTTCTCGGTAAACGATAGACGGATATTTCTCGGTAAACGGTAGACGGATATTTCTCGGTAAACGGTAGACGGATTTTTCTCGGTAAACGATAGACGGATATTTCTCGGTAAACGGTAGACGGATTTTTTCGGTAAACGGTAGACGGATTTTTCTCGGTAAACGGTAGACGGATTTTCTCGGTAAACGATAGACGGATATTTCTCGGTAAACGGTAGACGGTCGGTGAACGATAGACGGATTTTTCTCGGTAAACGGTAGACGGATTTTTCGGTAAACGGTAGACGGATTTTCTCGGTAAACGGTAGACGGATTTTCTCTCGGTAAACGGTAGACGGATTTTTCTTCGGATATTTCTCGGTAAAAGGTAGACCGATTTTTTTCGGTAAACGGTAGACGGATTTTTCTCGGTAAACGGTAGACGGATTTTCAAAGCTATTACCAACTCCAGCTTGTGTGTCTCAAATGTGCACAATTTTATTACTTATATAGACTACATCAATTTTAACAGCTCTCAAAACGCATTCCAGGGGTCAGGATTAACACTATTTTTATAGCCCCAGGTCTGGGTTTTACCATGATGGCCGCTCTAACGGATCATTTTCCAATTACAAATCACGAATAAAAGTATACGTTCATCAAAACATGTAACAAACAAATCGCTGGTCGTATAAAACAGCGATCTCCCCGGTTTGCTTATCTGCTTTATTTATTAGGCAGTAATTGTAGGGTCAGACATTATGAATCTTCTTTATCTGTGAACATACATTTCCTGCATCCTGTCGATGCGGGAATCCCCTACCCTCTGGCATTTGCCATAATATAAGGGTTGTTCATCGGTACGATTGTATTTCCTTTATGGAGAGCACGTTTATACTGAAACAAATGACACTGTAATAGAACAAATATATTCTGTCTAAACTAATAGTTCAAAGAACTGTGAAAATGATCTCGCAGGATATTCATAATTATTTGCTTAACCTTCAGCTCTGCGAGCTCACAGCCTTTGCCACCAATTTGACCGCTAAGTGTAACGTTTACGAAAAATGTTATTGGGCAAACTTTATTGGGAATTGTATGCTCTTTCTTTATAAAGCGGACAAAATTATGTTGGATCTTACCGTGAGCCAGTATTACAGTAAACAGTCGGCAACTATATTCGTCACAGTTAAATCAAACGCCGCCATCATGAAACGGAAAGAATAGAAAAATCTTACACATACGTCAATGGAATGTATATGAATTTTACACTACATTCGGGCTTTATACAAATCAAAATTTTAAAACAATCGGTTAATGAGTTTATTGGTCGTAACGCTCGATTAATTGGTTATGAGAGAGTGGAATTAAAGTTTGCTTCACAAACTTATTCCAGCTGTGGATACGCATAATTATCCTTGTCTTTCACGTTTTTCTAATTCAGAATAAGTTTTCCAAATGTGAAACTTATGAAAGATATTTTTTAGGACGAAAATGTTAAATTATAAAAATCAATACGAATTATATTTAGCGAAAATAAAATATTGAATATTTTAAGCGCAAACACAAGTTAAACTAATTTTATTAGGGGAACTGCGATGGCCCTTTGGAACATTTATCTCAGAAACTAATGATTGTAGAAGTTGAATTTTTTATTTGTTGTAAAGATTCGGTGTTTGTGGTTATTTAGAGCAGAAGATTTTTCAAAATATTAACTTTTTTCAAATGAGAATATTTTTCATTACAGATAAAAAATTTCCAAAAAATCAATATTTTTGTAATATTCTTTTAAATATTTTTTAAATAAAAGAAGTTTTAAAATATCATCTGCTTAAAATATACAGATCAGTATAGGAAACAAAACAAAAAAGAGTTTTATAATAATATATTTAATAGTTTTCAAGAAAATGTTTCTGTACGTTAAAAAATGTAAGTAATTAGGATTATGACCTAATTACTTCCCGTCAGTGGTCTGTCCACTCACCTCGTAAAGGCTACCGCGGTTTCGAAACTCTATCGTTTCATACTCATTTAAATCAAATTTAATATATGATATGGCTCTAAGGATAAGTAATTTGAATAAATAACATATACCAACATACGCATGTAACTGATAATAATGACGGGCGCGCTACTAATGATGGAGACTCCGCAGTCCGGAATGTAACGACGTATGAGTCACGCGTGTCGCTTGGCCAAGCCGAATTTCATCGTGTACTTGTGCTCAGTGTTTGTGATGTATGTTTTTAATGTTTTGTTTGACTTTGTTCCTTGATACCTTGATAGAGAGATTTAACATTTTGTATCACGGCATGAAGATGAAACGATAGAGTTTCGAAACCGCGGTAGCCTTTCGAGTCTCCACGAGGTGAGTGGATAGACTAGTGACGGAAGAATAGGTTATAATCCTAATTACTTAAATATGTGGTCCGGTGGCTATGTTGCAATAATTTAAAAAATGCTTTCGGAAAAACGTAATTAAAAGTAAAATCGAATACAAAAATTGTTTTCCTGACATAATTCAATATAATTTGAAACAAACATTAAATGTGTTGAAAATACATACTAATAATACTAATTGATTGAACTGCTAATTGAATAATACTAATTCCATTTTCCTAATTACTCATAAACATCGTATTTTTTTCCAAAATGTTGATTTGTCTTTTAATAGGTCAGTACTAGTGCTAGGCCTAGAATCAGAAACTGAAAAACTGCTTATATCTGTAGGACTGTTTCGTTTCCTGCTACCAAAAAACAAATGTTTGTGCTTTTTTTTAAAAATTCGAAGTTGTAGGCATAATCATAATATTATTTCTCGAATCAACATCCCTTTTTCTCAGCACATACTATTCTTACAGACATAAATAAGGTATCTTTAGAAAGATTTTTTAACCGGCTTCTGACATTTCAAAACAGTTTTGCGTTAAAACTTACTGTTTGTGGAAAATTCTAACATTAAAGATACTTTTAACTGTCATAGGCAAAACGTGCATGCGAGGCATCAAAAATCAGATAGTATTTTGTATATTTTAAGAAACTAACTTATTAATCACGAATAGACAATCACATTACAAATGCCACATAACGTGCTTAGAACAACTTCAATATTTTCTTAAAAGTCTTTAAACTTACAGATTATGTAGCGCCACTGACAGTCTCCTATCCCTTCACGTCGAACAAGCCGGGAAAGTAATTCGAATGCCAAACACATGTATTGGATACTGTTTTTACACAAATATATTTATGATTTCTCATTCCATCGTGCATTTATCTATTGTTAATCGATCGATTTTCGATTTATTTTTTAAACATGTTTTCCCTTCCTTCCAACTACCGCCCTCACCCCAACGACTGCTCTTATTCAAAAGACTGTTTACTTACAACTTTCATAGTGCGAGATTTCGCACTGGTCCCCTGGTATTTATAAATTCACGTAATAAAATATATTGATAACTATTTGTAAACGACGAAAATAACTTCAACTTTCTACAAAACACAGGACAAAACTATGTTTTATGTAAAGCAAATATGATTTTATAATAAGTTACTTCAGCTACTTACTCAGTGATCTTAGAAAACATAGAAACACCAGAACAATACATACTTCAATAAATAAATAAAATAATATATGCTGTTCAAATTACGCTTAGCAAGATACCAGACTAGGAGTGCAATGGGCTAGGGAAGTAAGCCAAAGCTTAAATACGCTTGTGTATGACAAGACAAAAACGCTTGTTATTTATGTTCTACTGCTCAAAATTACTCTTCAAATAATGAATTTGGTATCAAAATAATCAGAATGAAGTGCTGTTTTAAAAATTATAAAAATTTAAAAATCGAATTTTTTCATAAAATCGCCATCCCGGTTCTCTTAAGTACGTATAGGTTCTTTAAATAAATTTGCAAAATAAATTTTCGCCATTTATGAAATAATTTCTAAATTTTCAGATAAGAATAACTAGTTTTCGCCCAAGTTTCAGTAAAATTGGAATAAGTTTTTTTGTAACTACATATATCTCAACCCAACGACACTTAAATTAAGTGACTTTTACATCCAGATTACTCGAAATGCTTTTTTTAATTGAATTTCCTTCCTTACAGTCTTACGTTACAAACAATTCTAAAAGTTTATGATTTATTTTCAAAGTTTAATTAAACTGTAGTCACAAACGTATTGCAAGGCCTCTTCCGACTCGGTGCACTCAGTTTTCACTTTTCTTTACTGCATTACTAAATATAAAAGAAGTGGAAATTGCGGAAAATTTACTTGGAGTTTTTCACTGATATATCCTTTTCATGACACTTTAATTAAGGGCTTTTTACTTGGATGTCTTGTAGTCTACGGAACAAATAGAGATCCGGGAGTTTACCAGGTCGGCCGCGGACTGGCAAAACACTCTTCCTGTACGGAATGGTAAGAAGTTCGTGTCTTCTTTAAAGTTGGCTGGATTCCTCCTGTTTCATCCCTTGTAGAGTTGTTCCGGGTGTTAGTAGGCTATTGTGTCGAACAACGATTTTCGACCTGTATTTATACTCGAAATTATTAATTCGGATGTCGAGAAATATTAATTTATCAGAAATTTACTGTTAAAACTAGAGAAAGAAAACACTAATCAGGACGAAGCTATCATGTACGGGAGATGAGACGTGGAGCGCCGGCAGTACTGTCTGGGCAGAAAAATAATAATATAGCTTACTTTAGACCCGAAATACGCGAGCACTGCGAACCAATCAGAAGCGAATATTGTTTTACGGAAGAATCGTCAACTAGGTTCACTAGTGTAGGTTTTTTGAAAACCGGGAGAGAAGTTCGGAAATTTAACGTGGATGATTTTGGTGTTAGTAAATGGAACTAAGTTGTCCACTCAGGTCCTATGTTGTTTAGGCGATGACAGACTGTTTTGTATGTGTGTCTACACAATTGTTTTTATTCCCCTTTTATAAATGTTTACTATTGGAAAATTTTTCTACAAATAGAAGTGAAAGTAATATTTTTCTGATGTTATAAGAGTGTCAGGGGCTATTTCTTTTAATCACAAACTTTAATTGTCATTTGAATTACACACCAAGTTTAAAGTCTTAAACAACACATAACGCAGTTTCACCTTAAAATAATAACAAAAAATGTAATTTTATTAACACTCATTTAATTACAACAATCACTTTAGAGGTTGTAAAGTGTTCCTCGTGGTCAAATATACATTTTTAATCTTAATACGAGGGCTATTCAGAAAGTAGATTACGTTTTTGGATAAAAAAAAAACTAAGTACAGGAAAAAAAATTTATTATATACATTTGAAAGAGGAACTAAAATACTATTTTTCGACATAATCGCCAAACAAATTTAGACATTTGTCATATCGGTGAACTAGCTTTGAAATTCCCGTGTCGTAGAATTCCGCCGCCTGTGACGCCAGCCAGTCAGTCACGCCCGCGCGGAGATCTTACGACAAAGATGGTGAATCATTTCTTGATCGCATCGTAACGGGAGATGAGACTTGGGTTAAGCACGTTACCTGTGAGACAAAACTACAGTCTATGGAGTGGGGCACACAAATTCCTCCAAAAACCGAGGAAATGTTTGCAAACCCTGTCAGCAAGGAAGATCATGGCGACCGTTTTTGGGACAGGAAAGGTGTTCTTCTGGTTGACTTCCTAGAACGTGGAGCAACCATAAACTCAGAAAGGTATTGCCAAACATTACGAAACTTAAGACGAGCTATCCAGAACAAGCGGAGAGGAAAACTGAGTGCAAAAGTATTGTTTTTGCACGACAATGCCCGCCCTCACACGGCAAATCGAACAAAAGACGTCTTGACGGCCTTCAAGTGGGAGATTTTCCTCATCCACCCTACAGTCCGGACCTGGCACCTAGTGATTTCCACTTATTCCCGAAGATGAAGACTTGGCTTGCAACACAGCGCTTCGATGACGACGCAGATCTCCGCGCGGGCGTGACTGACTGGCTGGCGTCACAGGCGGCGGAATTCTACGACACGGGAATTTCAAAGCTAGTTCACCGATATGACAAATGTCTAAATTTGTTTGGCGATTATGTCGAAAAATAGTATTTTAGTTCCTCTTTCAAATGTATATAATAAAATTTTTTTCCTGTACTTAGTTTTTTTTTTATCCAAAAACGTAATCTACTTTCTGAATAGCCCTCGTAATTGCAGTACAATTAATTTATTATTAGAATTTATATCCATTGTAAGCAATGGCAACATATTTAATCTCAGTTGAAATTGTACCATCGAAGAAACAACTGTAGTGTGAAATCAGCTATTCAAGCATACTTTACTTCCACACGTGCATAGGTATTAACCGAACGATAATATGTCTGTCAATTCGACCGTTCGGTTTGTGTGTGTGTGTGTGTGTGTGTGTGTGTGTGTGTGTGTGTGTGTGTGTGTGTGTGTGTGTTTATATGTTTTCTTCACAGTTTTGACCAAAGGCATTGTTTTGAAATTTGGGCACTAAAAGTAGTGACAGCTCGTATTATAAATAAAACTTATTATGTTTAATTTATATAAAAAAAATTACGAATTTCATATAAAAAATTTATATAGGCCTATGTTTCATATAAAAAGAAATAATTAAGTATAAAAAACGAATAAGGGTAAACATTATTAGATCACAATTTTTGTAATGTTGCTCTTCGAAACAATTATATATACAAAGACCAACTCTACATTAACTGCCTTTTCACAGGTTTTGTCTGTATACCTGTACAAAACAAACTTTTCTTGTAATTCCCTTTTCTCTTGTCGAGTTACTTGATCGGTTGTGGAACACAGAGGTTGTTTATTAGCGTTGCATTGTTGATCTTACCTATCTGATAAAAACAGGTAGATAGTTGTACTCTCAACAGAATAAAACACCAGTCTAATTGAATTTGTTGATTTCGATGAATTTATTTAACAAATAAACGTATCTGAGCCGAGCGGAGCGAATCAGAGCCGAATAAAGATAAAAGATTATCGGAATCAGAGTTCGGTCATTTTTAAGAATGCGGTAGTATCATTGTAATCTAAATATTTAGGCCTACTGTAACGGATTCTAAGATATAATAAGTTTTGAGACGTGGTCAATGTCAATTTCACTGGACATAAGCAACCGTTCCAGTGTGCGTCAGTCATCTACGTCAAATTTCCACTAAATACGTCAATTAAAATACTCAATTTCCACTAAATAAAAAATAACCGAAAACATATAATCCGGAAATCGTAAATTTAATTACAAAGATGCTAAACATACTCAGTGAGAATAACTTGTGTAACCGGAAATTCCCCCGCAGGGGTGCAGATTAACTGCACCTATTGAGAGGATTTAGACGTCCCTCGCGGTTTAACACACACTTACACTTACAACACTACACTTAAGACTTTAACACTTTACACTCACACTTACATTTAGAGAGGCGATAATAGCCTCAATATGCTTTTCGCCTTAAAACAATTAATTGAGTCCTCTAACAAACCAATAATGGACACCATGTCAGTCAAACATAAGTAGAAGTATGGCTTTTGTGGAAATTTCTTATTGAAAATGAACATAACAAATTATAAAGGCTGAGTTTTGTATACTTTTAGAAAAAGTTTTATTACCAGATATCAGACTGAAAACTGAGTGAGAAGGAACCTCAGGTGTATATAACCTTGTACAAGTAGGTCCCCTTCATCCAGTGTTGGCATGTATGGGCATCAGTCGGACATTTACAGTTGTCTCTGAAAACAGACTTTCCTGATAAGCATTTATTTATCACATATTGTGTTTCGTTTTCGTTTCTTTTTTCATTGTGGTTTTATTTCTGCTTCGACCACTTAGAAAACTTCCCTGAAAGTTTGTGTTTAGTTTTTAAGTACTTTAACATTTGTCTAGGCATGTAGGTTTAAGTTCTAGTTGAATGTTTAAGTTTTAAGCTAAGAACTTCAGAATCAGAGTTGATACAACTCTCGAAATGTTGCGTAATGTTTTATAAATACAAACAATGGAAAATGTCCGAATAAACTGTACCAATAACTTGGCGGTAGATAAAAACCGCTGAAAATTACGATAACCCAATCACAAACAATACAACACATATTACTGTAAAAACAAATCTACACAATCCGACAAAAAACACAATTGTTTGCATGAGTTCAGCGAGTTACGCTGCAAACAAAACCAGAGCAATTTGAATGAATAGGAACGGGATTTGCTACCAGATTTGAATGGATTTGATCCATCGCTGAAGGACCAAGCACCAAGCACCTTTGTTAGGCATTCAATAGGAAGCTAACCCCAGATATTAGTCTATTGTGTTGGCAACACTGGCGGTTGGCGAGAAGCCAATGTAATGGCATTTGACGAAACTTATAAATATCGATAAAACATTTCAGTTCGAAAAATCATATTTAGAGAAAAAGTAGGAAAATGGTTTTTACTTAAACGTCTGTCCTTCTGTGTTTGTACGTCTTTGCACATCGGTGGAGTACGTCTTTGCACTAATTGATTGATATTTGGCGTAGTATGACATTTTCGAAGTTTTATTTAATTTTAAGCTTTTTTGTTAAGATATTGTTGGAAAATTGTGTTTTATATAAAATCGTTTTTATTTTAACCACATTTTCCTCCAATGTAGTTCATGCGTAACACAAAAAAATGAACTATAATATTCTTAGGAAATATGTACAGGAATATTGAGAAAAATGAAAAATGTTCTTAATTTCTCAAACTCGGTTTAACAGTGTCATGTGTGTGTGTGTGTGTGTGTGTGTGTGTGTGTGTGTGTGTGTGTGTGTGTATGTATGTGTATGTATATATATATATATATATATATATATAAACTTGCACCTTAAATGTTGCACTTATAACTAAATACTTAATAAGTGACAACTTGCGCTTAGTGTCCGAGTTTCAGTAAACATACTAACAGAGCTCTGTCATGTCCAACCGTTGAACGAAGGCTAAACAGACTAGAAGTACAACCAGTAGTATATAAAGCGTGCTGAATATCAGAGGCTAAAGTCTAAGTAACTGCCCTATCTCCCGTTACGAATGCTGCAAGGTCAGAGTCTGGAGACATATGAGGAAATAGAGAGTACTATTGTCTATTTAACTGTAGTTGAACACTCGGCCGCCTCGGTGGCCTAGTGGATAGCGTACTAGGCTTTCACCCCGAGGACCCGGGTTCGTATTCCCGGCTAGGGCTTGGTATTTTCATACGTTATAAATCATCCCATCGTCTGCATTAGCCCAAGTGTGCACAATAGTCAGACGTTAAAAAAAAAAAAAAAGAAATAGGCCGCAGGGGTGCAGACTAGCTGCACCTATTGAGAGGGTTTAGACGTCCCTCGCAGTACCTTAATCTAACACACACTTACACTTACAATACTACACGAGTATCCAGTTTAATATGGATGTATAAGTGTATAACGACTTTAACACTTTACACTCACACTTACATTTAGGGAGGTGATAATAGCCTCAATGTGCTTTTCGCATTGAACACATCCAAATAAAAAAAAAAAAAAAATCGGCCGTAAGATGTCACCAGTAACAAGCGTTCACAAATCTTTCATTAGGGCTATCATTATATTACGTTTATATTCAATAACGAAAGCTATAATATTATTCACTATCGCCAGGAGATTTGATTGAATCGATAAGAAAAGTCGTTTCATCTCTTAATGAAGTACTCAGTCACGTACGGAGACGACAAAGCTTCAGTTTTTACATTAATTAATCACTTGATGGCTCTGACGCCTTTAAAATAAAAATTAATTACTGAATCGCCTCTTTGAATATTCATTCAGTAATGAACACCTACAGAACGCTGTAATGCTATTCAGTATCGATTTAATATTTTTTTAATGCCGCCATGTTTCTAGTAAGTAAACTGTTACGTAAGAATTAGGTTAAATCAACTTTCAAAAAATACAATATTACATAATTTGATAAAATAAGATACGCGTGCTAGGGGGATGTGGGTACCAAAACAGTTTCATAATTTCAGACGTTTATGAAAGAGATTATATTTTCTATATAATTAAACAATTTTAAAAAATTGACGCGAGTTAGAAGTGAATATTATATTGATATTGCATTGAATCGCTACTTTTTCTAAACTTGTATTCAGTTCATCTCTCAGTCCTTGCCTTTCTTGACAAACCTTACATACTTCAGAAACACTCGTACAATTTTTTTGCAGTCTATGCATTAAGTCCGCTTCTGATATAGTTACTTTTACCACTTTAACTTTATTCGGTGTCTTTTTGGAACTGGTATCCATTTTTTTAATTTCTAGAATCGATACAAACTCCCTTCACAATGTGAAACTGCCTTTATAATCTAAAAATTACAGAAGCAATTGCTACTTTATATCTCCCTAAATATTAATACTTAACATCTGTAATTCAACATTTGTATATAATTATTATAGTTTCCACTATTATTACCAAAATGTATAAATAATAATATTTCATTTTTTTTAAGCCCACATTGGAGCACACACAGTCAATTTAATTAAGTCTTTAATTAAGTCTTTTGGTTTTCCTGCGTTCTTCCCAGTATTTTTTTAATCTTATTGATCTCTGAATAGTCTGAGTTCTTCCGAATATACTACATTTCGTGGACGTTTTTCCCTAAACTGTAATTTGGTTTCCTGACTTTTTAAGATCGCTTTTTCCCTTCTTCCTGCCAATTGATCCTTGGTACCAATTCCTAGTTCCTCCAAGTCCTGTTCCACCTCCTACAACCAGTTGTTCTTAACTTTACACTTCAGTTGGTAGTCCAATAATCTCTTCGTAAGTCTACTCTCTGGCAATCGAGTTAGGTGTCCAAAGAAGGCCAATCTTCTTTTCCTAAAAATGTTAGTGAGCTGCTCGTTGTTCCGATACAAGACCGCATTCGGCAATAATCTGTACTGTCCCCCCACCAAATGTTTCTTAATAATAGTTCAGAGTACTCTCCTTTATATTCTTTGGAGCTCCTCCGTTCTATTTTGGCTCTTTAAATTAAATAGGGTCTCCGAGGCGTAAGTTACGTTTGCCCTTATGACCGTGTTATAATGCCTAAGTTTAGATTTTATAGAAAGCGATTTTTTTTTTGTAGGTGTTCTGGGTCAAATAGAAGGCAGATCTTAATTTAGCTACTCTGTTAAGTATTGCTGGTTTTTCTCTGAGGTCTCTGGTAATAGTTTCTCCCAAGTACTTAAATTTATCGGTAATCTTTAACCGGTCGTTACCGATTTTTACGAACTTTTGTTCTGTCTTTCTTATTGGCATTATCTCTGTTTTCCTGAAGGATATTTGGAGACCGACTTTTCCTGCGATGTCTCTTAGTGATTCAATTTGGTGTGTTGTGTCTTCCCAGCTGTTCGATAAGAGTGCCAAATCGTCCGCAAAGGCTAAACAATTTAACCCTATCTTTGTTCCAATTTTGATTTGCCCATTAACCTTGTTCCACTTTCTAATAACTTTTTCCAAAACACAGTTAAATAAGAGGGGGGAAGACCATCTCCCTGCCGTTATCCCGTTTTCATCTCAAAAGGTTCTGAGACTTCTCCTCGGAACCTCACTTTAGATATAGTGTTCTGGAGAGTTAGTTTCACAAGGTTAATTAATTTCTGGTGCAAGCCAAATTCCTTGAGGGTGTTTAGGAGAGATTCCCTGTGGATACAATCATACGCCTTCTTAAAGTCTATGAAAGTTACTATTACGTTCTTATTATTATTTCATTTATATTATTCATTTTAATATTTTAAACTTTTTTCATTATTTTATTTAATACTTATTCCAGTCTCGTCTTTCATTATTTCGAACTAAGTAACTTAAAATCAATAAGTGAATTGATTTTGTAATACATATTATTTTTGTTCACTGACTGGCATCTCTGTGATAATCAGCTGTTTCATGAATTCTGCACTGTTTCGTTTTTTTACTCTCAATTCGATTTCTCTGCAACCCCAAAATTTGCTATACCACGTGTAAATAATTATTCACTTCAAGAAAGATTTTTACGCAACGGAAAAGTCGTTACGTTACGCTAATTCAGTTAAACAGCTGCTTTTATAACATAGTTTTTTCATTAATTATCGCTGCGGAAGATTTGGTAAACAATTCTAAAGATATGGCAGCTTGGATGAGTCAATATCAGCTGAGTTTGACTGTCATTGTCAGAGCAATTTTACCAGCACTTACACCCTTCCGCACCAACACGCAGGAAAACTTCGATCTAGGATTACAAAGCCAAGTATTTTCTATCAGTCGAAAACAAATTTTTGTGATGATTAAAATCCTCATCCTTCCTTAAAAAATAAGGAATAGTAGTTGCCTAGAGGGTTTCATTTCCTTTCAAGTATAAAGGGGCGTAAGTAGTGCTCCTTTCTTTATATCTAATGACAGAAGAAGACTCTCGATCTTATAATACAAATCAGATTGTCTCAGTGGTATTAGGAGCCAGGGGGATAGCCGGAGAGGAGATGAAGAGCTTACATTCAAACTTCCAACAAGCGTCTATAGACATGGGTGTTGTCCCCTGTCGGTACCTGGGGAATGAATACACAGGGGAACAGTTCACGTTGCACAGGAACGAGTTGGTCGCAAGGTTTCTTCTTGCCAGAAGTATATGTGATGAATAAACTGACATAATAGGACCTTTAGTGGCGATGGATCACATGACTAGAATGTCTTTCGCTGACTATTTTTTTTCCTTTTTCAATGCTTATTATTAGTTCACACTCGCCCTCTCTCTCTCTCTCTCTCTCTCTCTCTCTCTCTCTCTCTCTCTCTCTCTCCCTCTCTCTCTCTCTCTCTAATAATATATATATATATATATATATATATATATATATATATATATATATATATATATATATATTCCAGGCGAGACTGGAATAAGTATTAATTAAAATAATGGAAGAGGTTTAAAATGTAAAAATGAATAATATAAATGAAATAATATTATTTATACATTTTGATAATAATAGTGGAAACTGTAATAATAATATAATATAATAATAATATATTATATATACATATAATATATATATTATATAATATATATTAAATATATAAATATATGTAATAATATTTATTTATATATCTTTTCAAATTTTCAATCGTCAATAAAATACTTTCTATTCATCCCCTTAAGTTCAAATGATGTTTTTAAACTTGTGGATGATACGATGTTAATATAGTTTTTTGTCATATATTAATATCGCATATTTGTACAGACTACACGATAGGATTTCTTTAGGTAATTCCTACTACAATTCATCCACTCAAGTTCAAATACATTTTTTTTAAACTTATAGTGGATGACACTTGATGTTAAAACAGTTTTTTGTCTAATATTAATATCGCATATTTTTACAGACTATACGATAAGATTTGATTTAAATAACACCTTATTTTAATGTGTTCTGTCCTATGTTGGTTTTAGAAATCGCAGCACGCAGCTGTCTCGCTAACGTGATGGAAGCGTTTGATCTAAGTAGGAATTGACTTAATTTTTGTTTATATTACTAATTTTTAATAGTGGTGCGAAAAATTTTAATATGGATGACGTGTCTTTGGAGGGATAATAGAATACCCAGCCCTTCTATAAATAAAATGTGAGGAATAATATTTTAATGGTACGATCTTTAAGTTCATGCTTAAAAACTTATTTAACAAAATTTGATAAAACTCTGTCAGCAAATTGTTGACGATGCAAACTATTTTCTTCAGTTTGTAAAATATGGTTAATAGCAGTAAATTATGATGAAGTTAATAACTTTACCCTTAAAAGTTAAACCAGATAAAATAACTTTAAAGTACAACCCCTGCTTTGCCATTCTATATTATACACATTTTATTTCAATACTTATAATTCCAAGGGTGTCAAGTTTTTTATGAATAAAACATATTGTACCAAAACAGCACCTCCGGGAATTTGCAACCTATTCAAGTTCCACCGCATCCTGTATTCCCCCCCCCAACATTCACTTCCTTTTCAGATTCACTCGTCCTCGCATAAGTATACTTTAGTACTTTTTACCTTTACAAATACTGTTCAGATTCGACTTAGAGATTTCGTTGTGTTTTGAATTTTTTCTATGAAAAAAGATGTTCTATTCTAAACTTAAACAGTACGCTACAGCGCTACAATACACGTGCAGACGACACAAAAGTCAGCTGATTCATTCTTTTGTCACTGACGGATTAAAGTAATTTTGGGGTGGGGCGGTTGGTTGGATGATCCAACGCACAGGAGGGTCTTCCTGGGATACAAACATTTTTGAAATAATACCTTCAAAAACTAACATTGTTAGGCTGTTTTGAGACTGAAAACTGATATAAAATAAATATAAGATTTTACTCTGTTTTAGACAAAAAAATCATTTAATTTCTTTAGATGACTAGTTTTTAAAACTTTTACAAAACTAGCTCCATTTACATAACTTTAACATAAAAACCACAAATTCTATAAGCCTTCATCAACTAAACATAACCTATTGAAATATACTTTATAAAACTTATATAATAGTATTCCGTAAGTTGCATTTTTACTAGCTTTACGCACACTTTTACTTGAAAAATAACATTAGGAAAATGTCAAAGCTGGTAGAGTGGTGGTTAGCACATTAGCTTAGTACAAGGTTGTGGGATCGGATTAGTGGGATTTTTAGAGTGAGTACATTTCTTCGGAAGGAAGGTGGTCACGTATGGTGTGTGTTGTTATCGCACGTTAAAGAACATAATCTAGGGATAGAACATAAAGCAGTAAAATTTTCACCTCACAACTGGCATTGGCGAAATGTAAAACTGATGTAAAATAAACAGGCAAAAAAACATCAGAAAAGTATTAAATAAAAATTTAAATGTTCTTAAAAATTATTTTATTTCTTTCAATACAATTATTTACAATGACCCTCATTTTGAAATAAAAAATTACTTAATGAAACATGTTTTCCCCTCTTTTCAGTATATCTATATATAATTTGTTATATATAGCCACAGATACTCCCGTTACTTTATCTTTACCGTTAATGCTGATCCTTCGACCTCATCAGTCTAACTGGCATAAAGTACGTACGTTAAGGGAAAAAATGGTTGTATTCTCTGTCAGCATGTGTATGTTTATGTGTAAAGCAATCCCAATTAAAAGCCACAAAATTTTCTGAACCAAGTTTTTTCAATTTTACGGTCGAGAAAGATCTTTCTGCTGTTGTACTTAACACAGGAAGAGAAGAAGAGAGAATCATCATAAAATGTCTAATTGATTAACCCTGTTCTCACCCTCAGTATAAGCGTTAAAAAGTGCACACAGTTACAAATAAGTATATGGACAAAATTAAAATGCATTCAAAGTTGAGATTGGGATAATGTGATGAGTTTCGGAAAACTCAGTGGCCTCAGATGTTTTCTTGACCCTTTCATCGAAGCTACGCATATACTTCCATTTCACGGAAGCAAAATAGGATCTTTTACGTTTTATTTTATTTCTTTCATCTCGGGAGGGGCGGTAATCTCTTTGCCCCAAATTTAATCCGCCTTTGTACTTTGTAGTTTTTATGAATAACCGTTTTTTATTTATTATATTGTGTTAAGCTTAAAAATCCCACAGGACACTATTCGCGAACCAAATCCAAAACAAACAGCATTAACTGTCTTGTCGAGACGCGAACATAGCCTACATTTACGCTGTATAACTTTACAAACTCAATTTAAGTCTTCGCTGAGGATGATTTGTGGCGCGTCGAAAGTTATAAATGATATGAAAACCGTCTCACAGTTTCTCAGATTCGATGCGGTGCAACAAATCAAATACGACGCGAATAGTTTTGCGGATTCCAATGCAAATGACCTGCAATAGAAATTCTTTTTACATACTTCTTCTTTTCTGCTAGGATTACTGTCACTCTGTTCAGTATAATAATCTGCCTTCCCTAGCTTCGTCAATTTTACTTTCGTTGACGCGTTTCGGAGAACCTCCATCTTCAAAAACTATATCTATACTCTATGAGTAAATGAGTATAGATATAGTTTTTGAAGATGGAGGTTCTCCGAAACGCATCAACGAAAATAGAATTGACGAAGCTAGGGAAGGCAGATTATTATACTGAACATAGTGACCTGCAATAGACTGTATTCTTCAAGAAAACTTCCAGAATCATACGATATGTTTTGAATGTTTGATAAAAAATAAAATTAAACTTCATTTATTATATTTTTTTTAAATCAATCAAGGTTTTAGGTTATAATTAATTGTTGTACACATATGAAGGCTAATAATATTGTTATTAGTTCTAGCGTATTTGTTTTGTGACTAGGTTAATTTTGTCACAAAAATAGTTTTGTGAAAAGAATGAAGTGTTTATTTCCCAAAGTTAGCGAACCATTACTAAGAAAATCTTGTAATAAATTTAGGTTGTTTTCTACTTTTAAAATTTAAATCAATGTCTATAGGAATGATCTCTCGGAGTATCTTATTTTATATTTCACATTAGTAAGTTACGTACAATGTGATTAATGCACGTAAAATGTGTACTGCACTTGGACATTTAAAAATAAATGATAACTTTGAACAAATTGGCAGATTTTTTTGAAGGACAAGGTGGGAGTACGTGGGGTGGTTTTAATAGCTATCGAAATTATCCACGCAGGTGATGTAGACAGAAATAAAAAAGTCAAGAGAAATGGTTTGTGTGTGTGTGTGTGTGTGTGTGTGCGCGCGCTTGCGTGCGTGGTGTGTGTGTGTGTGTGAGAGAGAGAGAGAGAGAGAGAGAGAGACGGAGAGACTGAGAGATAGAGATAGAGAGACGGAGAGACGGAGAGATGGAGAGACGGATATATATATATATATATATATATATATATATATATAGAGAGAGAGAGAGAGAGAGAGAGAGAGAGAGAGATTTTCAAGGTGAAAATCTCCCACTTACTGATTTGGAATGTAAAACATTATACTTACATGGTTGGTGATAGGGACTGTTATTTTAATGATCATGAAAAAAAGGAATATTTTTTGCACGGCATTTATATGAAATGTTTCAACTCCGTAACATTATGTCTAAGGTCATGCTGACAAAAACTTACCGAAGATAATATATATTTCAAACCAGTAACACCATTTGATGTAGCCCAAGGGGATCGATAAGAACATCAATCGAAGAAAAGCACCAGAAATAAATTTCTTACCAAGTGATCTAAAGGATCAACATTTATCGAAAGGTTACACCCGCATATACATTTAATACTTACTTCCGACTTTGATATCTACTTAAATGTTTCAAGAATGTTCAGGTCATTGTGCTGCAAGAGCCGGGTAAACAAGACGCCTCTTTTCGAATAGATTTCACTTCTTTCGGTGATTTTTAAACTTTGGAAAAACTAATTCTTAAGAGACTGAAATCTTTAACGAGTTCACCTGAACATATACTTGAATTATTTCAAGAAGGTCCAGGTCATTATACTGTAAAGCCGGATAAACAAACCAAACCTTTTTCGGATAGATTTCTCTTCTTTCGTTGATTTCTGAACTTTGGGGAAACTGATTATAAAGTGACTGAAACCTTTGAGTACACTTGATGACCATACTGGGTTCCATACATCCATCAGGTACTGGTGCTGGCATGTACTACCTGAGACCAAGGACAAAGAAAGTTGTTGTCCTCGGACAGTATACAACAGTATTACAGACCATTAATGAATGTGTACGGGAGAATTGAAGGGGATTAGCAGTCATATTTATATCTATAGTTAAGCAGCAATCGTGAGTTCTGTAATTTGATCCAAGGTGGTCTGGGAATGTCAAGAGAACCTCAATACTCTGTCCCCAGGAAACCAGGTTATTCTTCTCTGAGTTCCAGGTAATAAAAAAGTTGATGATACTGAAGGGGCAGGACTGGAATCTAAGTTCATCGTACCCGAGCCAGTTTTATAAATCTCTCTACTATTGGCCGTGACTGCTATCAATAGATGGATTAACAATACACAAAGCAAGATGGTACAACCTTCATTACCACAGCAAGCGCCTCTTGGTTAAGGTTCCTCACCGAGGACTTAAAAGGGGTGACATATATCTTGGACAGAGCATAACTCGTGAAAATTATGGAGTTCATTACTGGCACTGTGGTCTGAGGGTTCACATGAACAGGATAGATATGCACCACGGAGAAACAGAGAGAAATCTGAGAGAAACAGTGTGTAGGTAATGCATTAAAGAGGAGGAAACATAATTCATGACTGTGAGGCTCTTGCTAGCGGAAGGTTAAATTTTTTTTTTCCAGGACCCTAGGAACCCCCTCAGCAGGATGAAAGATAGTCTGTGGATTGTTGAAACTAATTAAGGGCACCAATCTGCTAAATTAGTACGTAAGATGTTTAGTTGCAACCAGTGCCTGGTGCTTTATAATCCCTCTATTTTCCAATCTAATCTAATATACATTTACCATAGAAAAGGCGTTTGAAGGTAAGAACACAAAAAGATGTAAGAATGAAAAAAGAATGTACACGAGTTTTCAATAGGGTGATGATATGAAGGCCACATTGCTGAACTAAGGCAGAAAACTTACAGTCAATCACTGTCATCTATAGAATCATATCTTATGGGTAGCTCATTTTGTGTGACGAATGATGATGCTCAATCAGCCTTTATCATTTTATTATTTTTATATCATCAGCACTAATAATTTAATTCAACTTGTCACCATATTGCTGATTATATTGATGAAATAAGATTTTTTAAAAACGTAAGAAAAATACTTTTGGAAATTCGTTTCTATCACGTCAGACAGCTACGTGCCAAGTTTATTATACGTATGTAGACACATTAATATTTTTCTTCTTTTTTTTTAATTTTTAAAATCGATCCGGATAAATGATCGTCCGGATGACCTAAGTTCTATAATATACAATAATCGGAAATATTAATTATATTATAAACAGCTTATAATATTATATATTATATATATATATATTATATATATAATATATAATTATATGTTATGATTATAAAGATATATTATATTATGTTTGTATTGTTGTGATACGGTGCTTGCATTACATCATCTGTCATTGTTTCAGATGGTTGCAAGCACAAGTTGTTGAATGAAACTACAATGGAGATCAACAAACTCCAATGTAAATCGTATTTGTAAGTAACATTTTAAAGTAACTATGCGTATTTATTTGCATGCGTACTATGCGTGCATTTTAAAGCAAAAAAAAACATTTGGACTTTACCGCGTTCTCAATATGTTCTGACAAGAACTACTTGTTTCGCGATCTTACACATTGGACACTGACTGTACATTCAAGTTATTTTCGCACTAAAAACAAAATTTCTTCAATTAGGTACTAGTAAAAAGATTTTTTTATACTGAAAACTTCCCCATGATCCTTAAAATAATAGTTTATAAATAGATAACACTTGTTTAGGTTTATGACGTCTGAAACATTCTGCGAAAATAACCACTTTTCCTTTTATCCTGCGATAATACTAGTGTTCTATTACCATTTCCTTCTCCTATATATTCCACATCTTCTCTTCATTTGAGAATGTTTCGTATTAACTTCTTATTCTTACCGGCTTCTCTTCTCATTATGTTTCTTATTACCGTCTTCTCCTCTAAGGATGTTTGTATTATCGTCTCGTCCTCTAAAGACTTTCCATATTACCGTCTTTTACTCCTATGGTTTTCCTCACTAATGCCTTCTCCTCTTAGGATGTTCCAGATTACCGTTTTTAACTCTTATTGTGTTCTGTATTACTATCTTCATTTCTTAAAATTTTCCGTATTACAGACTTATCGTCTCATTATATTCCCCATTACCGTCTCTTACTCTTATGGTGTTCAGTATTACTATCTTCATCTCTTAGGATGTTCCGAATTACCGTCTTTTACTTTTATTGTGTTCTTTATTACTATCTTCTTTTCTTAGGATTTTCCGTATTACAGTCTTATCCTCTCATTATATTCCCCATTACTCTTATGGTGTTTCATATTATTATCTTCATCCCTTTGGATGTTCCGGATTATAATCATTTATTCTTATTGTGTTCCGTATTACCATCTTAGTCTCGTAAGATGTTCTGTATTATCGTTTGATCCTTTCGTGATATCCCATTCTCTTACTCTTATGATGTTCTATATAACTACTGTCACCTCTTATTATGTTCCGGATTGACGCCTTATTCTCTTAGGATGTCGTGTATTTTCAAATTTTACTCTTACAGCGGTATAGTGTATTACCATCTTTGCTCTTAGAATGTTCCGTAACACCTTCTTACCTCTTAGGATGTTATGCATTAACATCTTCTATACTTATGATATTCTATATTACATATACAATTTTTCCACTTACAGTATAGACGCTGGAAGTAAGTACCATACAGACAGATAATGTATTCTTATTGTACTTACGAATCATAAAGACGTAAATCATGTTTTCATAGATAATCGCTGCAATTCGCGCTTTAAAATCTCATTAACTTCAGAACGTCGATCCCGCTATAAACTAATTTTTAAAACTAATATCCAATCCCGTATAAATCACATCAGCTGATATAAAGGCGGAAAAGCAAATTAAATCTTGGAAGGTAAATCAACCGCGAAGTCGTTCATATCTTACGCGCTCCATTACCTTGGGCAGACATAAATTTAATCTTCCTCTAAACTGGAAATATATCAAAGTTATTTTTCCATCGCCTTCAAAGCGTTTCGGTAAATATCCGATGAGACTTATCACAGTTTGCTTTCATAAGCTGTGGAGTCGCGCTTGAAATCATAAAGCACACGGTGATTACCAGTTCTTTGTAAAAATGTAACCTAAACAAACGCTAAGTGAGCTTACGTAGTGAGTGATGCTTTCATATAAATTAAACTTAATGGCATTTACTCGAATAAAGTGTAACAGAGACGGAATCAAAATTGTGAGCATGATTTAAAAATGGTAGTTGTAACCGAAACAATTAATAGTCCAAATACTGTAAGACGTTATAGCTTATGCTTTTCCACATTATTATCTTCATCTCTTACTATGTTCCGGATTATAATCTTTTATTTTTGTGTTCCGTATTGTCATCTTAATCTCTTAAAATGTTCTCTATTATCGTTTGATCCTCTTGTCATATTCCCCATTACTGTCTCTTACTCTTATGGTGTTCCGTATAACTATTGCGTGAGAAGAAGCTAAGCGATTTGACGAATATACTGATACATAGACAACCACTTGTTTTCTTATAAAAATATTTTGTCAAACTTATTTTATACATCAGCACATAACTCAGTAATTTTACAGGTTATCTTGGTAATGTGCAGATTAACTAAGGTGCCGAACATTGTTACATTTCTCGAATTACCCAGGTAACCTGCACACAAGTACCTACTGGGCAATCGATAAAATGAAAAATAGATCTTTGCTGGAACAACATCAACGTTTCTGTAAGCTTAAATTTGATTTATTCATTTTTCGATATCTAAAGAATCAAGTTAACGCAATCAAACAATAAACATTTTAATTTAATAGAATCAATCATGGATCAATTAAAAAACTATAATATAAAAAAACAAACGGTTTAAAATATTATTACAATTAAGAAAATTAACATAACGTTATTTTTATTGTTTCATATAGGCCTATTAAGAATTAAGTTGAAACAATCAACAAATTAGTTGTTAGAATCAATCATCAATCAACTTACTTTTGAACTTTAACGATACAGAAGCCATTAATGTGCACATTACCTGGGTAGAATGCGGAAAACTCTTGATTCCGCACTTTAGGTAGGTAATGTGTAATGTGCACATAATGGCTTTCGAGCTTTAGAAGTAACATATATCTATCTATCTATCTATCTATCTATCTATATATATATATATATATATATATATATATATATATATATATATATATATATATATATAATTCGTATCCTCACATCAGTGAGTCAGCTGCGTTCCACGATTATTTCCGTTTACTTGTGGAACCTGAAAACTAACACAAAAATCGAATCTCAGTATCGATTATTTTAACTATTACCGTGCTTTCCTTTGTGAGAAGTAAATATATTTTCACTTTGAGAATTTAGTGATATAAGTACAATCAAAGCATGCAGGAAATATTCCCCTTTATACGGAGAAGTTTGGTTCATTTCTTGTCTTTCTCTTTAGAAAATGTATTCATTCACTGACTTCAATTATTTACTTTATAACAAAGGGAGAAAAGGATCACGACAAAACTTTCAGAAATTCCTTTCCTTAAGCCTTAATTATAAGGCCTTCGTTTACCCTCAGGAAATTTTCCTCTTCACATAATGCTTCCATTATAATTTAAAAATTTTAACCCAATAATAGTTAACCTAAAATAATATTTCTGAAAAAATATTTCTTTTTTAAACACTGCTAACATGATTAAATAAATTTCTCTTGCGTTTTGTTTGTGACAATTGGAAAATATTTGAACGATGTATGTTAAAATTATTTTGAGTGTAAATCATCTATTTTATGGCAGTATTTATAACCATAACATTTAAAGCATTTATGTAAACCAGCTACACGGCTATGATTTTTTCTCTTCGTTGTTTAAGCTCTTTTGGCTTGAGATGACCACGTTTTGTAAATGTTAAAAGGATTTCGTAAATGTTAAACAAATTTGGAAAATGTTGAATGGATATTGTATATATTGAACGAATTTTGTATATGTTGAATGGATATTGTATATGTTGAACGAATTTTGTATATATTGAACGAATATTGTATATGTTGAACGAATTTTGTATATGTTGAATTGATATTGTATATGTTGAACGAATTTTGTTAATGTTGAACGAATATTGTATATTTTGAACGAATTTTGTAAATGTTGAATTGATATTGTATATGTTGAACGAATTTTGTAAATGTTGAATGGATATTGTATATGTTGAACGAATTTTGTATATGTTGAACGAATATTGTATATGCTGAACGAATTTTGTATATTTTGAACGGATATTGTATATTTTGAACGAATTTTGTATATGTTGAACGGATTTTAGATGTTCAAAGAATTTTGCGGGTAAAATAAATTTCATAACGAACAACTAAAAGCTAAAACGACGGATAGTTATTAAATAAATAAATATTACATGTATATTTGTACGTATATAGTATATTCGCCTCTCTTTTCAAGGTCTCAGAGTCTCGGTTTTACCTAGATCGCCGCTCCAGTAGTTCATTTTCTATTGTAAATTGGCTAAGTAAGTCGTAAACCATAAATGAGGAAGTTAATGCAATATATTCTCGAGTATTTTCTCACTTAAAACCATTTACTGAATGCAATTCAAAATAGCGTATCTGTTATTGAAATGTAAGCGGTTTTAATGCAATCCGCTAACAGTATAGACTACAAACAAACTCGTTAATATTCTCAGACAATAAATTTAATTACAAGAGGAAGGGTGGTACAAAATGGCGGCCTGCTTAGTTCTTCCGTTGTAACGTACTGAATTCTCCATTCATTACGTAAATTAACACCAACACTCCATTGCCTCTTTCTTTGTTTTGTATTCATTGCATTAATTAGGCTTACTTTTAGCCTATCAGCTGATTGATATACGACCATACTTGTAGTTGCTTTTTGTGCTATGTAGACAATATTAAAATATAAATGTTAATTTATAAGCTTTAATCATAAAACTGATCCGAATCTCTGATGGAAAAAGTTCTCATTTTAACTGTTATAAAATTTCCAGTTATTATGTAAAATTATATATATATATATATATATATATATATATATATATATATATATATTTTTCTTCTTAAAATTGTTTAGTGTTATTATGCACTGCTACCTTTGTATATCTTCTGTGCCTCCTTTTTATATCCTGAGTTGCTCAGTTACAGCAGCTTCTACAACCCTAGTCTCTTCATAAAGTCTAATTTTTAATAAGGATTCAAGGTGGGTAGCTCCCACCACTTCTAATTGGTAACTTTCCAATTCATTATTGAGGTACTTGCCGACGCTTACTCTTCTAATTCCCTTTCAATTTTCACATTACCCTTGACCATTATCACGGAGGTTGTGCAACATTTGGTTAGATTTTTGTTGTGGTGGAAGATCCTATTTATTCTAATTTACATTCTTACTCTTGGGAACACCTACTAATAGCTAGCAAAATAAGGTCGCCCATACAGAGCTCAGAATGGTAAGGCTATGGTACACTGAGATGTCGCCAGATCTCCCAGGGCTAAGTTTAATACACCATTAGTCCGGCGTCATTTATTACATTAGCGTGGGTCGCTTTACACTTTAGTGTTAGCCAAGCTACTTAGAGTAGTGAATGTGTGTGTGTGTGTGTGTGTGTGTGTGTGTGTGTGTGTGTGTGTGTGTGTGTGTGTGTGTGTGTGTGTGTGTGTGTGTGTGTGTGTGTGTGTGTGTGTCTTGAGTACATGAGTGAGAGTACTATGATTAACTTTATCAGCTGCTTCCTCAGGGAAGTCAGTTGAAACTAAAAAAACTTATATAACGGTGGTAAGGTTTAACTTTTATATTTCAATGTAATTTGAAAGTTAATAGAGATAAAATACATATTATGATGTTGAAATAAGAGTTTCATCAAAAAAGTAAGATACAAAAATATTTTTGGAATTCGCTTTTTCCATGTCAGTGAGAAAGCTGTATGCCACGAATATTTTTTGTAATTACCAAGCAATTTTTTTAGACAATAGGTTTGCTTGTATTTTTGAATATTATATTAAAGAAAATTTAAACAACATCATTAGTGCTGAAAACAAGAAAGTTTCTGCAATACCAGAAGGAATTCATTTGCTATTAAAAAAGCAAAAATGAACTCTTACCAACCTTCAGTTTTTTTTTGTCAATTTGAAGATAAATAAATAAATTATAATTATAGATGGTCATCATTTTGAAACTGACAAATTGATTTTTTCTAAGCTATTACCGAAATCAACTTTTTTGTCATGTTTGAATAAAATCGGACAAATATTATTAAATAGTTAGACCTTTGACGTGATTTTAGAAGTTAAATATACCGGCTACCAAATGTGGAGCTGAGCGGAATGAAGACAATCGATAAAGTTCAATCAGTTTAAAGAATGAATTTGTATCTTTTAAATCTAAATATTTAGGCCTATTGTAAAAGTTCTAGGAAACTAATATATTTAAAAACCGTAACTTAGGCAACGGGTAACCTAGATAATGAGAAAAAATAACTTGGAGGCGTAGTTAGAGTGGTGGGGGAAGCGGAGTCAGTTTCAAAACTGAACATAGACAGAGTCGAAGCAAAGCCCCATTTTCGCCTCTTGACACGGTACAGCTCCGTTACGCTATCAGTGGCCGCACTTGCATTGAAAACAATTGGTTAGGTTTTGAATGCCAAGTCCACTCCGCTCAGCGCAATTTCGCTCCACGTTTGGTGCTGCTTTAGTGTTACCATGATTGTAATTCTAAACGGAAATTCGAAAAAAATCTAGAAAAAAAAATTTACTATTTTACTTCTATCCACGTTTTAAAACCTTTATTTGCCAGGTTTTTTTTTATTACAATAAAACATTTCACTAGATTACGATCATAATTTTGGATGGACTGGAATTACACCGACACATGATTGGCTTGTAAACGTTTCACCGGTGTCCGGAGGGGTTTGTCTGACCCTCGAGTGACATGATGTGATGTTGATCTATTGAACAATTATCATGTTAGTCTGTATAGCATGCTGCTTTAGATGGAATCATATACGCTATACAGTATGTCACGAAAATCTTGTTTCACGGTAATTCTTAAGCAAATTGTTATAAAACAAAAGTAATCACTTCTGCACATAGTATTTTTATAATAATCGCTGCACGCACATGTCTCGCAGACGTGATGAAATTGAGTTTCTAAAAATTACCAAAACTGTGTAACTTCACGTAACGAATATTTTAACATTTAAAATGTTTTGTATTTTAAAAGAAGAACATTAAAATTTGAAATTCCAATTTGACTATTGTAATAATAATTTAAACATTTCAAAATCACATTAGAAACATAAATTGAACCTTAACCGCCGTCAGTACTGCTTTCGTACTTGTCGTAAAATTTGAAAAGCTAGTTAGTACAAATTTTACACATTGATTGACAAATAAGATTTTCAAGAATGGTGTAGCGTCTACAGTAATAATGTCGTAATATTTTTCAAGATTTAAAATAGTTCCTATTTTTATACGTTTTAAAAAATTTTGCTGGGTAACAAACTTCATCAAGGTATAACTGAAATCAGTTTTCGTTAGAACTTTGCAAAATTATATAGGCTATTAACAAAACAGAGTTCGCTACAGAGTGAAAACGCATACGCATGTATATCTGATCTGTGCTCATTTCATATTCTTCAGTAGAACACACCATAACTGTCGCTTAAATAATTTTATATTCCAATGTGAATTCGCAAATATCTAGCGTAAAACAAAATGCTCGAAAAGAAATAATTGAGGCGAACAGCTGTCGGTGATAGAAGCGACTTTTTTTACCTTACCTTTTTTTCAAACTCTAAATCCATCATAAACAGCAGTAAATTATGCATGTCCGCTTTTTAAGTTTTCAAATTGCCTTGCAAGTACGAGAATTAACCGCGACCACAGTCAAATTAAACTTCTTTATTTCAACGAGTGATGAAAATCAAATTACTTATTTATGCAGTTTTCAATAAAATGCTGAATTACGATGGTAAAATCAGGTTAAAAAAATTAAAACAAAAAAGTTATGATTTTTTAAAGATATGAAATAGCCGCCATTTTGAAACTGTTGAAAATTTTTTTTTATTAAACCTGCCCAAGCTCCAATATTTCAATATTCGATTTTAGTACACAGTTTAAGTAATGGATAATATTGGACTAAAATTTTTAATGTGAGTGATATATATATATATATATATATATATATAAACAATCCCTCAAAAAAATAAATTAGAGGTGACGTTTTATCCTGGATCTGGGTATTACCATGGCGGCCGCTCTAATACCTCATATTTCAATTAAAATTCGCTAAAATGGAGAAGACATTTGTAAAGTAAGCAGTTCGTAAGTTATATTAAAAAAATAATTTTGTTTATTTTGCGATTTGTGATTTTTCACTGGAAAATCAGCAATTGTAGCGGCAAAATGGTAAGACCCAGACCGAGGGCTGGAAATAAGCTTATATTTTGGAGATTTACATCACTTCCTGAAGGGTCCATAAAAATTGTATATAAGTGTGTGTGTGTGTGTGTGTGTGTGTGTGTGTGTTTTCACACTTTCACTTTCCTTATTGTGGTGATAGTTTGGACAAATTGGTTAAACAGTAAAATCCGTTCAACTGTTCTAAACTTGTTGCGACTAATATCTTGAAAAGTCATAACTTTTTCATATAAAACTTCATATAAAATTTCACATTCATTTATCACATTTAGAGAATTTACAATAATTAAATTCCAAAATTAATGCACTATTATTTGTAAATTTTTAAAGCGGATTTAGATTGGAGAAACATTTTCCCCAGAACTGACAAAAAATATTATTCGAAATTTGCTTTCATCACGTCATTAAAAAAATCATCGTATTGCTTTTAGTCTCCATTAATGAAATATTTGTCACTTCTCATGGCTGATTAATTTTTTTTTTTAATTTGGAAAAATACACAATTAAGAAAATGTTTATAATTAGTCTAGTCAGCGACGGTAAAAATGAGGTATTACCTCCGAAATCCTTAGGACTACACCGATTTGCATACAAGCTCACCTTACCCTCCAGAACAAAAGTTATATGTTGGGGGAAAAATCCACCCCTTATGATAAACAATTTTAAATTTGTAAATGTAAGCTTTTATAATAGTTTAATTTTCATTAAATATTTACAAGAAGTTCTGTTATATGATTTTTATCAAAATGCATGTATGTTATAATAATATAAACAAAGTTACAACTCCTAAAACTACCATTTTTAAAATAAACATGGCGTAATGAGATTATGAGTGGCTTTTAATACTGCAATAAAATTTCTTTCTAGCAATTGCATTTTAACTAAGGTTTTAAATATTATTTGTGATGCATTTCACCATTTTTATCCTAAAAAACCACACCTTATGGACAAAAAATTACGTATCAACTTTTTCAAATCATTTATGGCTCTACTTATAATAAATTAAAAATTATTAAGTAAAATAATTACATTTTAAAGAATAATGATTATTTTGTTTTATTTTCAACCCTTAACATCTTCCCTTACTATCGCCCATTCGAAAAAAATCGTGAACAATTTTGATTTAAATATTTTAAAAGCAGAAATTGTTCAAATATAAGAAAAGTGACAAATGATACGAAGCATGACTTATTATGTAATTTAACCTTGCATTTCTTAAAAACCACCCCTGTAAACAAAAATTAGAAAGTGACTTTTATCTCTGTAATAAAATTTCTTTCCAGTAATTACATTTTAACTAAGACTTTAAATTAAATTAAATATTATTTGTGATGCATTTCACCATTTTCACCCTTAAAAACACCATTTTCACCCCTTATCGACAACAAGTTAGGTATGAACTGCATCAAATCATTTACGGGTTTACTTACAATAAATTAAAAATTCTTAAGCAAAGTAATTATATTTTAAAAAATAATATTTGTTTTGTTTTTATACATGTGCATGTTATGTAACTACAAGTTCACCAATATATTATGTAACTAAAATCTAATATAACAGATATTCGAATTCGAAGTATCTCTATGATGCTCTACGGTTCCTTTCCATTCTATGACACGTCATACCTATGCTCTGATATATATATATATATATATATATATATATATATATATATATATATATATATATATATATATATATATATGTGTGTGTGTGTGTGTGTGTGTGTGTGTGTGTGTGTGTGTGTGTGTGTGTGTGTTTAAATTTTTAGCCCAAATATGAATTTTAATATATTCTAAATGCTCCAAAATGATTGAAAATGAAAAAAATGTGTGTGCTTCTGGAAATTCAGTATATCAGTGCATTTGGTTTTTCGCACCCAAAAAAGATTTAATAGGTATTTGTTATGGCTATATACTACAAAAAGCTGAACCAATTTAGACTTTTAGTTTTTGAAATTTGCAAGGTCAAATGGTTTGGACAAGGGCATCCTCGAACTAAAGTATGAGCTTTAAACAACCATACCTCAGTCAATTTCCACCCTACAGAAATAAATAAAAAAAGTAAAAAAATGTCGAAAAAGAAGCTATATTTTTATACTCTAACACTTTTTAATATCTTTTTTAGTATTATTTTGAAAACAAGAAAATTTTTTAGAAAACTCAATTTAAAAAAAAATAAAAATCGAGTGTTTTTTTTTCAAAACGACAAATTCTTTGCCCTTGAAACATTAGGAACATATTATTAAGACTTAAATTGACAAGTTGGTTCATAGATTACATTTATTTTCAATCCTGGTCAAAATGATACAGGTCTTTTTTTCGAAATGCTGATTTTTTTCGCTGATGAAATAAGCAGTCAACATTATTTTGACGATAACTCTGTAAATATTTATGCAAACACCTTTTGCAAGCACTCATCTTAAAGGATTTTTCAATTTCTTCAAAAAAGTTTCATTGAGTTTTCCTAAACAATGCTTCGTTTTCCCATTATTTGAAGTTAAATAATTCAATTCTACTTCTTTTTTTTAAAAAAAAGTTTTCTTTAACTAGCCTAACCTTCTAGTGCACATATAAAAATTTAAAAAACTGCCAATCTCTTTATTTTTTAACAAACTTAAATTTTTTTCGTTGCCGTTTTTTCTATAAAACGTACGGTTTACGATATTATTCGTTAAAAATTGTTTAAAATCAAGGATATTTTTCACGAAAAAAAGTTTTTTTTATTGCTAATAACTCGAAAAGTATTGACTTATCACAAAAAGCTCATAGAGCATTTTTTGCTTAGAATTTGTTTTTCTATCAACTTTTGCAGTTATTTTGCATATTATAGTTGTTATTCCTCGAAAAGAGGTGGCACCACCCCGTGGGGTTGAAGCCTACAATGGCAATATATAACTTATGCTTCTTACACCTTTGTTCATCTTCTGTCAAATTTTCACACCAATCCATTTCGACGAGAGAAACTGTCGTTGACTGGACTAAATACCCGGACAATAGATAATTAATCAAATGTTATAAGATCTTCGTGAGACCAGTTTTGACTTATGGATCAGAAGCATGTGCATTAGAATAGAAGCAGAGAGCTGCCAATTAGAATACAGTACTTAAATATATTTTAAAGAAAAATTTCGAGAAGGGGCTATAAGGGAAGCAGAAGGAAGGAGAATAGACAGGGAAATGAAAAACATACTCCAGGGAAAAGTGTAGCGGTGTTTGTGAAGTTTAGGCGGCTGGTATGGTTGGGGCATGATGAGCGTATTGGAGAAAAAGGCATGCGCAAGAAGTTACATGACAGAATAGAAGGAAGAAGAGCACATGGAAGGCTGAGGAAGAGATGGATGTAAGATGTGGAGGAGGACATGAGGGTTATGTCCATTGGAAGACGATGGAAGAAAGTCTAGTTTAGGCAGGAATGCGGACGAACTGTGAGAGAGCCAACCAAGAACTACAACGCCAAGAATAAGAAAGACTCTATAGTGGATTAAAATTATGTTTTTATTTAAAAACTTTAAAGAAAGAAATGTTTTTGTATAAATAGGCTATAAAGAAATTTGTTCCTACTACATGTTATAGAAGATAATAACTCATTTAAAAATTTCCAAATCTGATTATGTCTACAGTATGCTCATATTAGTAACAATAGGACTTTACAACAGAGCTGATGATGGCATAGAGTTGAGACCGCAGGCTGATGATCCTCTGTGAATTCTGTAATACCCCTGGAACAGTAAATATAAACAGTAAATATAAATATACACTTAAATAACCACACTTTACAGGATATAAAATATATTACTTTCAAAATAGTAAATCCAGTTTATAGTATACATATTTCATCTCATTTAATAGAGAATATGGTGACACATATAAACACTTTATGTAAGAAAGGTCCAAAGGTAATACTTTGTTTAGTTAAAAACTTAAAATCACTGTTATTCTGGTTGTCCTGCTGATTAACATCTTTGTGTTTCCATCAACTACTTGCGTGTGTTGTCCGTTTGTTAGTAAACTCCAGTACATTTCCAACATATTTTTGTTTCAAAAATGCTATAAGAATGATTGCAGGTTTATCTGATACTAAGTTCTGTAGAGCCAGTTTCTCTGAATATTAAATAATGGTGCCGGGCGGCCATCGAATGCGGAGCTGAGCGGAATGAAGATGAACGCAACCGGAAGAGGAATTTAGTCAAATTAGAGAAAAAGTTTGTATCTTTTAAATCTAAAATTTTAGGCCTACGTAACGAATTCTAGAAAACTATTATCTTTAAAAACCGTTATATTGGTAACGATAAATAATAACTTTGGAGGCGTAGATAGCATGGTGGGGGAAGCGGAGTAACCTTTAAAACCGAACTCAGACAGAGTTGAAGCTACGCGGAAATAAACCCAGCGACGCTGCTTGTTCGCTCAGCTCCGTTATGTTTTCAGTAGCCGCACTTACACCAACAAAGATTAAGTTAAGTTTGGATGCGTAGTCCGCTCCGCATTTGGTGGCAACCCGTCCTGAAGTTCCCTCTTTACGAAGTCCTCCAGGCCACGTCTGTAAAAATGTGAGTTTTTGAGGCTGATTTGGGGATGCGCTAGGGTGTGATCTACTACGGTTGGTGGTTATCCAACCCGAAACGGAATTTTGGTACGATTTCGTTAAAACCGTATCTGTATGTTGCTTTACCCTGTTGCTCATGGCCATCACAGAATCACTCCTATTGGTCGGAGTAGTTGCCAGTAGAAACCCTTGAATGTTTAAAATTTAAAAAAAGAATATGAAGTTCCTTTACTGTACACTGTAATAAATTACGATGTACGTGTATAAATTAGGGTTAGTTTTTAGAGGTTATGGGGTTTGGTTGTAAGTGGCATCACGAACAAAAGACCAATTGTGCAACTATGACTCTGGTTCCGTATACTGGTGTCCTCAATGAGTTTTACCAGTCCATAGACGAGCTCATTATGCTGGAGGTCATCTAGGTCTTGAAGCCAAACTCGCTTTGAATCCTGCAGGCGTATACGTGTATCAATATCACTTGATTTCTTCACTGGATACAGGTCTAAGTAATGTGCGAGTCATTCAAAGCAATACTTTAGTTGAAAGTCGGATGGGTCAAATTATGTAACATTTTTTAGAAATAAATGTTTAAGAGACCACAATAACTTAAAGCAATAATATTTCACACTTACATCTTCTCCCCAGTCCGTCCCCCAACTGTTTTTAACGATCCAATAAGGTATACCGCCTGAAAAAAAAAACAACATAAACATGTAATATTTTTTATCACATTGCAGGATAAGAGCCGGGTAGTTTTGTGACATTTTCTAACGTCGAAAATACATTTTCAAAATTAAAACATTTACACTGAAATTCGCTTTTTTAAATCCTCTGTCAATAATTCTACGCAATTATTTTATGTTCGAATTATCGGATATCAATAAATGTATACCATATTTGCAGTTAATTGTGGGTTATGCATCCGTAATAATTATAGTTTAAACTATAGTAGGGTTTAACTATTAAACTGCAATTAAACATAATTGCAAACGCATAGAGTAAACTCGAGTGGTTAAGGTAGCCGTAAATACACACAATTGATCGAGAGACGCGGGGTCTCTTATTTCCGTTAAGCCGGCCTTTTGTTTGTGTGTTTGTCACTCAGTTTTTGTCAAACATGTAAGCCGATTGTTTAGAAATTTATTACGAAGGTACGTTGCGTAAATCCCGAACGACATATTTGTAGGACCTTATCATTCACTTTCGTTTCAAGTTGGCCGTCTTCGACTTAACGAATACATGGCTATTTCCTGTAATACTTTTAGAACGGCTTATTCTATCACAATTTTCACCGTTCACGGAAAAAGAGCATAAAATGTCCAATAAAATTGTCCAGTTATATTTTTTGTAAATATTACGGTTACCGCACGTTACTAGCACGCTAGAGCTGCGGCTATGCCATTTGATTAAGAATAAATACGAGGGTTGATCAAATATAAACGAGACTGACTTTCTAAAAACTTTTCCGTTGGACATTGAACTCTAAAGGGTGGGGTTTCAGGTAGCCTGGGAGGTTTGGGACGGGCGTAGACGGGCAACATTTCCGTTCGGACCCTTCAGTATAAAACTATACAATGAGTGAGAGTGAAGTGCACGTTTCCGTGGAGCAGAGAATTATTATTAAGTTTTTGGCCAAGGAGGGGGTCAATCCGACTGAAATCTTTCGTAGATTGACGGCTCAATACGGGGACAGGACCCTGTCAAGAGCTCGCGTTTTTGCTTGGCACAAGGAATTCGCCGAAGGACGGGAAGCAGTAGAAAACCTGAAGGCCAAATCACGATCGTCGGCCGGGAAGGTAATGGCCACTGTATTTTTCGACAATCAAGGCACCTTTCACGTCGATTTCCTCCATCAACGACGCACAATAAATGCACAATATTATTGCGATGTTTTAGAGGCTGCAAAACAGTCTTTTTTCGTAGGAAAAGGAAATCTAAACCGGCGAGAAACGTCATTCTTCTTCACGATAATGCCCGACCACATTCGGCGAACGCTACGAGGCTTAAACTCGATCAAATTGGCTGGGAACCAATGGAACATCCCCCATACAGTCCAGACTTATCACCCTGCGACTATCACCTGTTTGGGCCACTCAAAAAGGCGTTTGGAGGCCAGCGTTTCGAAGACGATTCTGCGGTGGAGACCTTCGTGCTCCAATGGCTCAATGAACGCCCGAGAACTTTTTACGAAGATGGAATTAAAAAACTTCCAATCCGGTGGGAAAAATGTGTTACTCGTGCGGGAGACTATGTAGAAAAATAAGTTGTATCAAGAATAATTTGTAAGTAAGCAATAATTTTTTAAAAAATCAGTATCGTTTATATTTGGTCAACCCTCGTACTACCAAAATCCGTTAAACTACTACTTCTTCACTAAACAAGTAGTATTTAGTTAGTTTGGCTTTTTAATTCTCGATTATTTTTGATACGTTAAAAGAAAATTATGTGTATGTGAAAGTTTTTGTGTTGTTCACGATGTGTTCAAATTTTTAACATATTTTTGGTTACGTTTTATTATTCAAGATATATTTTTTTATTTATTTGTGCTTAAATTATTTTAAAATTATTTTTGTGTAGGTATCGAGGAATTTGGACACTGTTTATTCTGTAACTTTACTAAATTGAACAAAATGTAATAGGCCTATTTTTTTTTTTTTTTTTTTTTCGTTTCACCCTCTTTGGGGTACGCTGAATCAATCATTTCTTGCGCGCTGTACTTTTCTTTGTTCCCAGTTCCGAAATGACAGGTTTAGGTCTTATTTTGGCTTTATCTTGGAATTTATATTATAAGTTTGGTCAAATATGAATCTTCTGATTTTTAAATTAGGTCTTTTTCAAAAACCATATTTATGGATTATTCAAACACGTTCGTCAATCTATTGGAGTTCATTAAGAAGATTACAAAATTTATTTAGTGGATGTATTTTTTACAGGTCTATTTATATTATAACAGAAATATAATGAAATTGTAAAAAAACATTTACGTTTTATTTAATGATTAAGATTCTCAGATAAAATTAAATGCACAGTTTTATAAATTCTGTATTTGTTTAATGTTTTCCCGTAGTTAAAACCAAGAACGTAGTTAAAGTCACGCGCGTATCTATCCCTCTGTCTGTCGATATCCCACCATTTACTAGTAAACGATGTGATCGATCGATATAAAATATTGTCGAAAATGTTCTACATAACGACTCGAACACAGAAAAAAATATAGAAGTTAAGGACAAAAAATAATTACGAATAAAACCTTAAAAGTTATTTTTTTAAAATCTAAGCTTTAAATGTTAGCTTTGGGGAGAAAAATGAATAGAGAAAAAATCCCCGCAGGGTTGCAGACTATTGAGAGGATTTAGACGTCCCTCGTGGTACCCGAGTCTAACACACATTTAAAATTACAATACTACACTTACGACTTTAACACTTTACACTCACACTTACATTTAGGGAGGCGATAATAGCCTCAATGTGCTTTTCGTCTTAAAATAACAAAAAAAAGAATATAAAAAAGTCTGCCAGACAGAATAATGTAACGGAAATACGGAACGAACAAGCAAACGAATTTAAACTCTTTATTTAAATACCTTTTTTTCTTCCTCCTTTTCGATAAAAGTACACGCGTATTATATGAAAACGTTGTGTTGCTTTGGTTTCGGTATTTTTCGTTAGTTGAAGAACACTTGTTGTAACGTTTTATAATATATTTGAAATTAATATAAACGTTTATAATAATTGTTATTATTATTAATGCTAGTTTTAACAACATAACGTGAAACTTATAGCCTATCAGCTGTTTAACGAAATTAACTCATCGTTACGAATTCATGTAAAACAATTGATTTTATACTACAACTACAGTAAATAATATCTAAGCTAGGGTTACGTATTTATTTATTTAATTATTTATACAAAAATAGATATCTGTAAACATATCTTCAAACAAATTATATATTCAACAAAGATATCGTTAACAGTAGCTTCGCTTCTGTCGGTAACTTCCGAGTTCCACACTTGTACTTATCCCAAAGTGTGGGATATCATTTGAAACTAAAAGCGTTAGTTATCCCGAACATAGGGTTTGTACACATACAAATTTTGTAAAGAAAGAAACGCCAGGCCTTAATAGTAAATTTGCGTATTTTCCCCCTCTAATTTCGAAAATTTATTAACCTACTTTGGATTAAAACATAAAACGTACAGGTATTTTCGATATGTTAAATATTTTTGCATGTCTTGACACGCTGATTTTGAAAAAAATCACCAACAACTTTATAAAGTTATTTTACGTTGCTACCTTATGCAATATGGTTAAAAGCAATGAATACAGAATCTGTTCATTGGTAAAAGAAAGCTAAATGCGTTTTAATGGTCGTTTTTATGTTTGGACATCAAGTACATTTCGATCGTATGGTACAAGCCGTACAGTCCGCGTCGCGGCAGTGCAGAAGACACTGGAGTCAGTTAATCCATTCTTGTAAATGTAGTTTATTTTGTATTGAACTATGTACGAATCATCAGTACTTGTTTTTTTTTAATTGTGTGTTTGAACATTTTATTTATTTTTGAATCTTTTCGGAGTTATAACAAATTAGCAAACTAAGTTTTCCAAACTGGAAAAAACAACAAAGCGTGATCGTGCGTGAAAAGATTACTTTGTTTAGTAAAATGTAAAACTCAACTTTACATAATAGTAAATTTACAGGTGAAATGTTCCGCAAAAAGCAATCGTAAAACTTGATGCCATAAAAATGCATATAAAAACCCTGAAAATATATTTTCTTTTATTTGCTTTTAAAAATATCTCCTTATAAAACGGTCATATGTTCTGCTCCTTTTATTTTGTTTATTACTAGACGTAACGTTTGTTGTACAATTTGTATGTTCGTGTGTTTATGTTTATAAGCAGCCTAATGATATGGCAATTTTGGGAGTTTTGTGGATTAAAAACCCGCTTCTTTTAACGTAAAAGGTTTACGGCGGAGGGAAGTGATGGGTTTAGCGATCCTGCCGCACTAGCTCACTCATTTCTTCAAGACGTGCACATCCACCACTTTACATAACCTGGCTTACTCTAAGATGTAAATTGATGGAGTGACACCGGTTCAATGTTGTATCAAACGGAGTCCTGGGAGACATGGTGACTTCCCAGTGTATCTTAGCATGCGGGTCTCTGTGTGAGCGGACACAATTTTCCTAGTTACTCATGGGAACATGAGTAAGAATGTAAATACAATTAACGGGAACTCATCGCACAACAAAGAGCTCTTGAACAACTTCCGTGAAAAGGTTCAAGAGTATGGTGAAGAAATTTAAAGGACATTAGTAGAGCATCTGCAATTACCGCAATAATGAATTGGGCATTAATTGGTGACTTCACCAATTAGAAGTGAGGGAGTTACCCACCTTGAATACTCTCTAAATCTTAGATTTTATGAAGAGACTTGGACTGGAGAAGGAGCTTAATTGAGCATCTCAAAAATAAAGAAGGAGAGAACAAGGTGGCAGTGTACTAGTAACCCTAAACAGTCATTCATTCATTAAACGTAACAATTTGGAAGCGATGTCCACTAAGTAACTGATTTAATGTTATCATAGCAAAAAAAGCTGTACCTTTAAAATGATTAAAATGATTTGCTATTTTTAAAATGTGATAAGCTAAAATTGGCTAAAATTATCCTTTTACTTTAACAACGAAATTTTGCAAAAAAATTAAAAAATTAATGCAGATTTTAAAGCATAGTAAAATTGATTTTTTGAAAACGTGATAGGAAAATGTTTAGATTTGGAACGACTTCGATTTTTTTAAGTCACATCGACAACAGAACACCAAAATTTCATCATCAAGTTAGTCTTCTGCATTTCTGAACTGCGCACCTTAAGGTTCCATAAGTAACGACGACTACGACTCACGAGAATGACGTGGATTTATTCCCCAAACACATAATCCGTGTATTGCGTACAGAATCCGAGCAGTAGAAGGCGTTTGAGCTGCTGAATATTAGCAAGTATGCATGTTTAAATTAACTTAATGGATTTACGTTACATATTATGTTCAAAAAATAAAAAAAATTTCATTAAAAATTAATTTATTTTTAAATTTAATTTGACTTATAAAATCCATAAATTGAAATCCAATTTTAAAAAATGTTTTATTAACTGTCGGTTCGGGGACTATACAAGAAAGCATCCGATGCTTCGAATTTAAAGCATTTGTATTGTAATAAGAACGCCTTCAATACTTTGATAGGCAGGGATATGCTTTCACTCTTGAGATTCGCGGGCTATACAAAGCAGCTATAGACCCACGGTGTTAGTAAACATCGGTTATATAATAAGAACGCCTTCAATACTTTGATAGGCAGGAATATGCTTTCACTCTTGAGATTCGCGGGCTATACAAAGCAGCTATAGAGCCACGGTGTTAGTAAACATCGGTTATGCAATAAGAACGCCTTCAATACTTTGATAGGCAGGGATATGCTTTCACTCTCGTGATTCGCGGGCTATACAAAGCAGCTATAGAGCCACGGTGTTAGTAAACATCGGTTATGTAATAAGAACGCCTTCAATACTTTGATAGGCAGGATATGCTTTCACTCTTGAGATTCGCGGGCTATACAAAGCAGCTATAGAGCCACGGTGTTAGTAAACATCGGTTATGTAATAAGAACGCCTTCAATACTTTGATAGGCAGGGATATGCTTTCACTCTTGAGATTCGCGGGCTATACAAAGCAGCTATAGAGCCACGGTGTTAGTAAACATCGGTTATGTAATAAGAACGCCTTCAATACTTTGATAGGCAGGGATATGCTTTCACTCTCGTGATTCGCGGGCTATACAAAGCAGCTATAGAGCCACGGTGTTAGTAAACATCGGTTATGCAATAAGAACGCCTTCAATACTTTGATAGGCAGGGATATGCTTTCACTCTCGTGATTCGCGGGCTATACAAAGCAGCTATAGAGCCACGGTGTTAGTAAACATCGGTTATGCAATAAGAACGCCTTCAATACTTTGATAGGCAGGGATATGCTTTCACTCTCGTGATTCGCGGGCTATACAAAGCAGCTATAGAGCCACGGTGTTAGTAAACATCGGTTATGTAATAAGAACGCCTTCAATACTTTGATAGGCAGGATATGCTTTTCTCTCGTGATTCGCGGGCTATACAAAGCAGCTATAGAGCCACGGTGTTAGTAAACATCGGTTATGCAATAAGAACGCCTTCAATACTTTGATAGGCAGGGATATGCTTTCACTCTCGTGATTCGCGGGCTATACAAAGCAGCTATAGAGCCACGTCGTTAGTAAACTTCGGTTATGCAATAAGAACGCCTTCAATACTTTGATAGGCAGGGATATGCTTTCACTCTCGTGATTTCGCGGGCTACAAAGCAGCTATAGAGCCACGGCGTTAGTAAACATCGGTTATGCAATAAGAACGCCTTCAATACTTTGATAGGCAGGGATATGCTTTCACTCTCGTGATTCGCGGGCTATACAAAGCAGCTATAGAGCCACGGTGTTAGTAAACATCGGTTATGCAATAAGAACGCCTTCAATACTTTGATAGGCAGGGATATGCTTTCACTCTCGTGATTCGCGGGCTATACAAAGCAGCTATAGAGCCACGGTGTTAGTAAACATCGGTTATGTAATAAGAACGCCTTCAATACTTTGATAGGCAGGGATATGCTTTCACTCTCGTGATTCGCGGGCTATACAAAGCAGCTATAGAGCCACGGTGTTAGTAAACATCGGTTATGCAATAAGAACGCCTTCAATACTTTGATAGGCAGGGGATATGCTTTCACTCTCGTGATTCGCGGGCTATACAAAGCAGCTATAGAGCCACGGTGTTAGTAAAAATCGGTTATGCAATAAGAACGCCTTCAATACTTTGATAGGCAGGGATATGCTTTCACTCTCGTGATCCGCGGGCTATACAAAGCAGCTATAGAGCCACGGTGTTAGTAAACATCGGTTATGCAATAAGAACGCCTTCAATACTTTGATAGGCAGGGATATGCTTTCACTCTCGTGATTCGCGGGCTATACAAAGCAGCTATAGAGCCACGGCGTTAGTAAACATCGGTTATGTAATAAGAACGCCTTCATTACTTTGATAGGCAGGGATATGCTTTCACTCTCGTTATTCGCGGGCTATACAAAGCAGCTATAGAGCCACGGCGTTAGTAAACATCGGTTATGCAATAAAAACGCCTTCAATACTTAGATAGGCAGGGATATGCTTTCACTCTCGTGATTCGCGGGCTATACAAAGCAGCTATAGAGCCACGGTGTTAGTAAACATCGGTTATGCAATAAGAACGCCTTCAATACTTTGATAGGCAGGGATATGCTTTCACTCTCGTGATTCGCGGGCTATACAAAGCAGCTATAGAGCCACGGTGTTAGTAAACATCGGTTATGCAATAAGAACGCCTTCAATACTTTGATAGGCAGGGATATGCTTTCACTCTCGTGATTCGCGGGCTATACAAAGCAGCTATAGAGCCACGGCGTTAGTAAACATCGGTTATGCAATAAGAACGCCTTCAATACTTTGATAGGCAGGGATATGCTTTCACTCTATGTGATTCGCTGGCTATACAAAGCAGCTATAGAGCCACGGCGTTAGTAAACATCGGTTATGCAATAAGAACGCCTTCAATACTTTGATAGGCAGGGATATGCTTTCACTCTCGTGATTCGCGGGCTATACAAAGCAGCTATAGAGCCACGGTGTTAGTAAACATCGGTTATGCAATAAGAACGCCTTCAATACTTTGATAGGCAGGGATATTCTTTCACTCTCGTGATTCGCGGGCTATACAAAGCAGCTATAGAGCCACGGCGTTAGTAAACATCGGTTATGCAATAAGAACGCCTTCAATACTTTGATAGGCAGTGATATGCTTTCACTCTCGTGATTCGCGGGCTATACAAAGCAGCTATAGAGCCACGGCGTTAGTAAACATTGGTTATGCAATAAGAACGCCTTCAATACTTTGATAGGCAGGGATATGCTTTCACTCTCGTGATTCGCGGGCTATACAAAGCAGCTATAGAGCCACGGTGTTAGTAAACATCGGTTATGCAATAAGAACGCCTTCAATACTTTGATAGGCAGGGATATGCTTTCACTCTCGTGATTCGCGGGCTATACAAAGCAGCTATAGAGCCACGGCGTTAGTAAACATCGGTTATGTAATAAGAACGCCTTCAATACTTTGATAGGCAGGATATGCTTTCACTCTTGAGATTCGCGGGCTATACAAAGCAGCTATAGAGCCACGGTGTTAGTAAACATCGGTTATGCAATAAGAACGCCTTCAATACTTTGATAGGCAGGATATGCTTTCACTCTTGAGATTCGCGGGCTATACAAAGCAGCTATAGAGCCACGGCGTTAGTAAACATCGGTTATGTAATAAGAACGCCTTCAATACTTTGATAGGCAGGATATGCTTTCACTCTCGTGATTCGCGGGCTATACAAAGCAGCTATAGAGCCACGGTGTTAGTAAACATCGGTTATGTAATAAGAACGCCTTCAATACTTTGATAGGCAGGGATATGCTTTCACTCTCGTGATTCGCGGGCTATACAAAGCAGCTATAGAGCCACGGTGTTAGTAAACATCGGTTATGTAATAAGAACGCCTTCAATACTTTGATAGGCAGGATATGCTTTCACTCTCGTTATTCGCGGGCTATACAAAGCAGCTATAGAGCCACGGTGTTAGTAAACATCGGTTATGTAATAAGAACGCCTTCAATACTTTGATAGGCAGGGATATGCTTTCACTCTCGTGATTCGCGGGCTATACAAAGCAGCTATAGAGCCACGGTGTTAGTAAACATCGGTTATGTAATAAGAACGCCTTCAATACTTTGATAGGCAGGGATATGCTTTCACTCTCGTGATTCGCGGGCTATACAAAGCAGCTATAGAGCCACGGTGTTAGTAAACATCGGTTATGCAATAAAAACGCCTTCAATACTTAGATAGGCAGGGATATGCTTTCACTCTTGAGATTCGCGGGCTATACAAAGCAGCTATAGAGCCACGGTGTTAGTAAACATCGGTTATGCAATAAGAACGCCTTCAATACTTAGATTGGCAAGGACTCGCGTCCACTGTCGTGGTTTGCGGACTATATGGAAGTTGTTCCGTTGACGCTGATCCCAAGTCTTCATTAGTCTAACTTACATGAAGTATTGACGTTAAGAAAAATAGTAGGTTCGGGTCTTTTAACTATAAGCATAACGTTTACTTTAATTTGAAAAAGTTAGTGCTTCCGTACTCACCTGATTTTCCAAAACCTACAAGTAACACTCCGTGGTCTACGTTGGAAACGTTGCAATCCGTTGAATTAGGACGAGAAATCCCTCCAGTGTAAAACTGAAAAAGTGATATTTTCAATTTAACGTCCTAGAAAATTGTACATAAATAAGTGATGTAATGATATCATTCAATCTTGCATAGACCTACTTTAAATTTTTCCCATAAAAAAATCAAGTCAAAAGCAACGGACGAAACTGGAAAATCGGTCTAAAATTTTTCCAAATTGATTAATTTTTTTCAATTTTAGGTTTACATGGGTTACATGAAGAACTTCAAAAAATATTTTGTTATATTAACATTTTTGAAATTTTAATTTCACCCACATAATCAGTACTGAAAACTTTGCAAATTTGGAATGAAAATAGGAAAATGACCCCTAACTGCCGTCAAATTATTTTTTTTTATTTTAAAGAATTTTTAAATTTCAAAAAAAAATATTTAGTATTTAACGCTGATTAGGATGGTAAAATAATATTTTCAAAAACGTTTAAAACAAAAAAACTGAGTAGGCCTATTTGAATATTTCAAATGGCCGCCATTTGAAACTGCTAAACGAATTGCGCTGATTTCTCCAAACGATTTCTCCAAGTTTCAGTCAAATATGTCTAAAATTGCGAATGTGAAAACACACACACACACACACACACACACACACATATATATATATATATATATATATATATATATATATACCCTTCAAAACGTGGTATAGATGTCAGAAACAGCGTACATTTCAAGGTCCTGTGTTTGGTCGTACCATGATTACCGCTCTAGTACTCATTTTAAATTAAAATGTACAATTAAAAATGACAGAGTTATTTTTTATATTGCGATTTACTTCCAAGACGAACATTCCCTTTTATTTCAAAAAAAAACTATTATTTAAGCGATAAAACGTTATACGTGATTATATTTTTAGTCGATTCTGAGGCCTACTTTCAGAACTTAAGCTGATTTTCTCCTATAATTATTTTTTTCATTTTTATAATTTTGATAGCGTGCATAGCTAATTTTTACACACACACACACACACACACACACACACACACACACACACACACACACACACACACACACACACACACACACACACACACACACACACACACACACACACACACACACACACACACACACACACACACACACACAAGACGGTCATATACATAAAAAGTACACAAAAATTGGTGACAAACCAATTTTTATGGATTTAGGGGTCCTGAAAATTTATTTAATATACTTCATTTTGTACCGCCATATCCGATGAATCGAGACCGATGGAAACAGGTCCCATTTTGTACAGCCACTGCGCCATTTTATTTTCGTTACTGGGCAGAGACACTCCTCCAGATATTTTGACTACCACCTTTGACTTCTTAAAAGAGCAAGTCCGTTTCGTGGCGTTATAAGGATAATCCTTTTCTCTCTCTAGGCCGCCAAGTCGTTTTATAGTTTTGTACGCTTTCGTCATGAGCCCGCCATGACAGCCATTGTTCAGTGTGTCGCAGTCAACTAGCTCTGAAACATAATTCAGTTAATACTTCTCAATATTTATTGGAAACCGAATTAAAGCCAGTCTTGATATGGAAGCACTGTGAAACCACTGTGACAACATTTGAATCTAACTTAGAAAGGTTTTTCACAGTATTCCAGGCTGATATTTGTGCAATCTCGGCATGTGTACATCGAGGATTAGAAGAAGGACTTACAGGTAAGCTGCAACAAAGTTTTTCGGCTCTGTAGAAATCTCGTCCGAATTGGTACGGGATTTCTTCTGCTCCATCTGCAGTCTGACAAAAACTAATATGGTGAAATTGGGATGGGTACTTGGGCATTGCTGGATGAGGGAAAGTTGATGGCCAAAAAAAAGCTGCTGCTCGACTTGTAGGACCAGATTCGGGATTAGCCACGCATCCACCTTCGAGAGGGGGTGTGAGAAAGTGGGCTAGAGAAGAACACGTCAAAGGATTACATCAATTGGGCAACGATTATAGAAACGTGTTTTCTCGGTCTGCACTGACAAAGACATGAAGTCGCTGAAGCAGGTTGTCGCTATGATCACTGGACACGGCCACATCCAGAGTCATCTAAATAAGATGGAATTACCACAAATCTCGCCTGAAAGACGTCTGTGCGTACAGGAGACTGAAACTGCAGCACACATAATCCTCGATTAGACACCCATAGTATGATATTCTTTGGACCTAAATAGGACATTCATAAGAACACCCTGTGCAAGATTCTGGAGTTCAAGTGCACTGGAGTCGATTTAAGGTGAACTAGAAGGGGAACACAAAAAAGCTTATAGCTGACGTGTCGGAAGCCAACCAACAAAGCCATTTGCTTAATTTGTTTGTTTTTTTTAATAATAGGTATTTGTACCCAGATATGTCGTTAGGTAAATAGGCTATTAAAATGGTCTCTATTAGCTTTGAAGGTTCCCTTCTTATGGAGAAGATTTCATTTGATCAGGTGATTAATTAAAAATACGTTCATTAACCGAGAGAGTGTTTGCACAAAATTTCTGTGGGATAGACTTCTGTATTACTGAAAAATGTTGAGGTTATGCTAAATCGAACAAACAATATATAATCTGACGATTTCTCAATACTATAGATTGAGCGATAAAATAGTCATTTAGGCAGATCACAGAGGACACTGAACTTTTGCCTTTCTGCCCATATGATACAGTTACATTTCAGTAATTAATACTAAAATTAAGCAATTATTATTTCGACTTGACGACAGAAATTGCAAAAGGCCTAACTCAGTATCTGTAGTGTCACGACAATCGACGCGGTAGTTTAGATTTCTATTCCGGACAAGCAGACATAACTTTTGATTTTATACGAGTAAAACAGATCAATTTTGCAGAAACGTTACTCACACTATCTCATGAATTCTCAGAAAAATCAGGTTCTGAAACGCTTCCTCATTAAATCGATAAAAGGAACCCGACGGCGGTCAGGTTTATTTTCATTTTTTCTTCTATTTATTCCCAATTTTTTTTCAAGTTTGCTACACTGACTTCAGTGTGTTTGTATATATATATATATATATATATATATATATATATATATATATATATGTGTGTGTGTGTGTGTGTGTGTGTGTGTTAAAAATTTTGACAAAATCTGATAATTCGAATTTGAAAAAGTAGGCCAAATATTTAAAAAATATAACGACTCATACCTTTTGTTTGAACACTTATGAACTGAATTTTCATAAATTTTGAGAAATTTATTGTTAAACTGATCTTTTTAACTAAATGGGATTCAAACAAATTTTTATATAAAAAGACGATGATGAAATATGAGAAAACCTAACCTACATTTCTCCGGCGGAGGCATTTGAAGCGAGCAACTCACTCATCTACTCAAGACAAACACATTCATTACTCTACATAGCTTGGCTAACTCTGAAGTGTAAAACGATCCGTGCTGATAGAGTGAATGACCCCGGCTTAATGGTGTAACAAACGGATATCTAAGATAACCGGCGACTTGCCAGTGTACCGCTGCATGCAGGGCCCTGTGTGGGTGTAAATCATTTTCCTATAGCTAATGACAAGAACAACGTGAGTAAAAATATAAAACAGAGAGAGCGGGATCTCACTAAGCAACAAAAAGCAGGCCAAATTGAGGATGGCCTCCGTGATAAGTGTCAAGAGGAAAACTGAAAAGGAATTAGCAGAGCAAGAACCTCGATAATGAACTGGAAAATCACCAGTTAGAAGTGGAAGAGTTACGCACCTTAAATCCTTTCCAAATCCTACATTTTACGAAGAAACTAGAGCTGGAAAAGGCGCTGTAATTGATGGTCAAAGATGGTACAACAGATCTAAAAAGGTTGTTAAAAAAAGAACCCTAGAAATTCATTCATTCAAATAACCTTTTCAAATTAAAATTGGTGAATTATATTAGGGATGGAATCATTAAAAAAGTTGAAAAATAAAAAAGAAGAAGTCATTAGAGGATCATTAGATAAGTAGGAACCTTATTTTATTATAATTGTGATGTGCATTCTAGAAATTAATTAATTCAAAATTATATGTACTAATTATATAACTTTAGCAACGTACCTTGTTCTGACAGAGAAATCAGTTTCTTATGCTTGATGGCCCACAGACCTTCGATGTTGCCTGTAGTAGAGAAGGACCAACAACTTCCACAGTTTCCCTTTGTAACAAATTAAATGGAAAAATATTTTTAAAAAAACTATAAATTATAGAATAATGAAATTCACTTAGATATTATAAAGATTAGGCAAGTTTGCATAAGAATTGGAATAATTTATTAGGAAAATAAAATGCTTAAATTATTTTAATATATATATATATATATTTTAGCACCAAGTAAACTATGCATATATAGTGTTGTCCTATATATATATATATATATATATATATATATATATATATATATATATATATATATATATTTATTTATTTATTTATTTATTTATTTACTTATTTTAGTTTTTGTGTGGTGTTTAACGTGCGACTATTGTGCACTCTTGGGCTAATGCAGACGATGAGATGATTTATAGCGAATGAAAATGCCAAGCACTGACCGGGAATCGAACCGGGGTAAAGCCCAGTACGCTATCAACTAGGCCACCGAGGTGGATATATATATATATATATATATATATATATATATATGTGTGTGTGTGTGTGTGTGTGTGTAAATTACATTGAAAACTGGAGTACAACCGTTCGACACAATTGTTTCTAGAAAAAACACTTTTCCGACGTTTTAGCAAAACCATATTTGGCATCTTCGAGTTTTTTCTAGTTCCAATTCTAAAGTCAAAATGAAAGAAGTTTTCACATGTCAGTTCTTTTTATAAGCTCCGTATGATGTAAATATGAAGTGGACTGGCTTTAGCTGATGTTGGTCGACCCGCTATTAACTCATAATAACCCTGCTTGTTAGTCTATCACGATTGCTCTCAGTTCGAAAACAGTTGAGGACAGTTCTCCAAAAAGCAGGAAAATTATGAGCATCGTCTCTCCTGTATATATTCCACTATCTCGAACTATTCTGGTCCTATAATATTCCGCAGTAGATATCTGCCTGCCTGTTTCGAAGTTTATGGTGTGGCCGGATTCTCTCTGTGGCTGCTTTTAAAACAATCAACTTCATGAAATACTATAAACGCCGCTGTATTTTAATTTGATTTTTTCTTTAAAGTTTCCAGAAGGTTGTTAGTAATGATGTGAGGCTTTTAATAGCTCGAGTATTGTGTTTCTTAAGAGCCGTGCTAGTTCTATCAATCATACCTCTAACGTAAGGTAGAAAGACTTCAGATTTCTAGTTTTCATCCTTCTCAAGTCCTTCATTCCTAAGATGTGGGTTCTATAAGAGAGACATACGATTTTTAATAACATATCGGTTAAATCCGTTCTTCCTTAGCGTCTCTGTCAGAGTAACCCTTAGATTGCAATTATGTCAGTGGATGGAATGCAGAAAATAAAGTATTATTAACAACAGTGAGGTAGTGAGGTGCAGAATTCAAATATCTATTAGTTCTGTTTTCTGTAAGTAGTAAAACGAAAATAAATATCTTGTCGTTTAGTTAGTAACACGTTTAAAAACGGTAAACTGGAGTTTTCTTCTGATTCCAATGTGAATTTTATTCTAGGGTATGTAGAATTCAAGAAAGAGGTAAAGTTTTAAAGCTCTTGTCGCATGGCAAAATAACTAAGTGTCGTCAACATATCTGCAACTTAAGCTTAAGAATAACATCATTCAATTGTTTGTTGATTAGGAAGTTCCCAAATGTTTGTTTACATGCAAATTAACAATTGTATGTTGATTAGCAAATTTACTATTTTTTGTTTACTAGCAACTTACCAATTGTATGTTGATTAGCAAGTTTGCAACTGTTTGTTGATTAGGTAGTTCCCAATTGTTTGTTGATTCAAATTCCCGATTATTTTTTTCGATTTGCCAGTTTTCAATTGTTGATTAACAAATTTCTAATTGTTTATTTATTAGCAAATTTTAAATTGTATGATGATTAGCAAATTTTTAAGTTGTTTGTTGATTAGGAAGTTCCCAAATGTTTGTTTACATGCACATTAACAATTGTATGTTGATTAGCAAATTTACTATTTTTTGTTTACTAGCAACTTACCAATTGTATGTCGATTAGCAAATTTACTATTTTTTGTTTACTAGCAACTTACCAATTGTATGTTGATTAGTAAGTTTGCAACTGTTTGTTGATTTGGAAGTTCCCAATTGTTTGTTGATTGTCAAATTCCCGATTATTTTTTTTGATTTGCCAGTTTTCAATTGTTGATTAACAAATTTCTAATTGTTTATTTATTAGCAAATTTTAAATTGTATGATGATTAGCAAAATTTTAAGTTGTTTGTTGATTAGCAAGTCCCCAATTGTTTGTTGATTAGTAAATTCCCGATTGTTGAATGATTAGCAAATTTCCAGATCATTGCTGATTAGCCTTTCGCACAAAAAAATGTCATAAAGGTATCAGCAATTGTTAGTGAAAGATAGGAACCCATAAGAATATCGTTGGTTTACCTAAATATTTGACCATTAATAAAATATTGACCATGTGTCTTCTAGACACTGCCTCGCAAGACCAATAATGCAAGGAGGACGTTTACACCATACTCCACTAAGTTTATTGAGTACCTCATTCACTGAAGGATAAAGACTTGATAGCTTCTGATGCCAATGTTAACAAACGATTCTGCTTCTTAAACCATTTGCTGCATTGTCTTAGAAAAATATTTTTTAGCGTCCTAAGCATGTCAGTTCAGTACTGTTCATCTGTAGATAAGACAATAAATCAACAACAAGGGCGACACTTAAACAAACAAGTCTATTCCATAGTCTCTGTTAATATGTTAGGACTTATATAATATTGTTTGAAAACATTCTTGATATTACATCAACCTTATTACGTGTAACTTGAGAAATAAGTTGATAAAAAAAATTAGCACACTGATTTTCTCACCTGATTTTTAACTTCGGTAACGACATTTTTTTTCCTCCAATCAAAATTGGTCGGTAATTTTACATTAGGAATTTTTGCCTTTTTTAGATTAACTTCACTGTTTAGTTTTGCATTCAGCGTTCCGTATTGTGTTTTGAATTCAGCCGCTGGAAGTGAAAAACAAAGTAGTACAAAATGAGTTTACAAAAAGATAAAGAGTTGGTAAAGAAGGCGAAAATAAATTGCTGACTCAATTGCCAAATCTTTTTACTTTCATATCAGTTTTTCTAATGTGTAAATCTAATAAAGTGTTCAAAACATAAGGGTTTCTTTAAATATCTTATTATATTTTAAAAAACTTTATATTATTTATTCAGTAGAATAGTTGCAGCACGCAACTGACGTGACTGAAGCAAGATTTCAAAAATTACATTAACACCAAGTAAACGAGCATTTTAGTGAACGAAAACTTTTATTTTTGTTTACAATAAAAGTACGAAAATAAAGCTTGACGTCTGTAAAACCATAAACTTTTATCTAACACTTTCGAAAATCAAATTTTACGTTGTAATTAATGTAAAATATTTATTTACGGTTTCGAATGGCCGCCATTTAAAACGAGTTTAATGGATTGCGCTGGGTAATTTACCTGCCCAAGCTATTGAGGGAAGTAGTTTAGAGACAAAAGTGGCTTTCAAATAATAATATCAATTTTATTTATAATTGACTTTTTTATTTATTACAAAATAGCTATTCTGTAAAATATTTGGAAATGCATTTTGATAAACATTTAACTTGAAAAATACATGCTAGTAAAAAGCAGAGCAAGCAAAGCTAAAATTTCGTTAACTGTATTGGCTGATTGGGAGAAAACCGTAATTAAATCTTTACAAAACATGTTATTGTACTAATATTGTCATTAAATTGCTAAATTTGAGGACGTACGAGGAAATCTGACAGTTTTGGAATTTCAGGGAGTAGAGAATATAATCATACGAGCAATTAAAAATGCCAAATAGTACCAAAGTAGTGATAACTTACATGCCGACTTAAATTTTGTGGAAGATAAAATCAAAACATTCGATGTGCTTCTTAAAAGAAGACTGTAAAATCATGTCAATGTGGAAGCCCATCAATTTCTTAATATAAATTATCCACAATGCCTGAAGCAAAGAAACCCTTTAGAGTTAACCCAATGACGTAATTTATCGATTTCTATTTAGTATATATTTCATGTTTTTATGTATACGTTTACCATCAAATTTTTCACTTTTTCAGTATGTTAGGTTTAGGTTGAAGTTAAATAGAAATTTAATTTCAATAAAATGAAAATAATAAATAAAAAGTATAGTGTGGAAGTTACCGACAGAAGCGAAGCTTTTACTAACATAATCTCTGCTGAATATATAATTACTTAGAAGAATATGTTTACAAATGTCTTGTTTTTTTTAAATAAATAAATTTATAAACTTAGCTTAGATATTTACTGTAGTTATAGTAAAAGGTCAGTTGTTTTATATTAATTCGAAACGATCAGCTGATTTCATTGAACAGCTGATAGACTATGTTTTTAACAGTTTTAGGTTATGGTGTTAAAAACTAGCACTACTAACAACAATTATTATAAACTTTTATATTAATTTCGAATGTGTTATAAATGGTTGCAACGTGCACGTGTTATTCAACTAAGGAAAAGTACCGAAACCAAATCAACATAATTTTTCATATAATAAACGAGTACTGTTATAAAAGGACGAAGAAAAAGAGACAGAAATAAAGAGACGAAATTAGTTTGCTCGTTTGTTTCATATTTCCCTTATATTCTTCTTTAGGCAGACTTTTTTCTATTCATTCCTCTCGCCAAAGCTAAAGTTAAAAGCCTAGCTTCAAAAATAAAATGGCTATTTATTATTGGCTATTTAATGGTTTTAAAAAGTGAACACAATTTATTTAAATTTTCAGAAATTTTTGAAAGAATTCTTAAAAAAAAATTACTCAAATTAAAATCCATCAAGACAGTGGTACCACTGGTAACATTCTTAAATAAATGTTGTGTATGGATTCGTAAATAAATCTCTTAGAATTCATGTAATTTCCTCTTCATTACACTTTTCCATTCATTATTATTGTTAAGGTTGTGGGATAAACAAGTCATCTTAAGAAACCTAACAATAAAAACTTACAAACAATATATTGGCCTACATCATGACATGTGTGCATTCCTTGGTTTCAGGGCTGGGTTTTACCGAGATGACCACTATAAAAGCTATGGAGGACAAATTATTTCATGAAAGTCTAAAAATAGTAAGCTGACCAAAATGCAAACATAGATAAAAACATGATTTTCGTGAAATGTGTTTGTATTTAATGTTATACTCATAATAGAAGTACTTTATAAACAAAGACGAAAATGAACAAGACCGGAAACAAAGATGTATAAATAAAAAAAATAATAACTGGATGCCCTGTCAACAATAGAATACCCGCGCGCACCGCTTTTGTTAAAATCAACTCTTAAAGAAAAACAAAGTGAAAACAAAAGGAGCAGAACCGGAAACGGTTTTAGCCCTTTAATATACCTAAATTTTAAAAAATATTTACAAAAATTTAGTGTTATAAATTTTAAGTTAATCAATTGATCTCGTTATTGTGCTTAAAAATTTCGTTACTCGGGGAATACGGATATTTAAAATTTTTCTGGAAATCGATCCTGAGCATATGTATAAAATAAAATGTAGCCTAAAAAAAAAACAATTTGCGAAATTTTTAACTATTTTTTATAATTTTGGTCTTTTTTATCTACCGTATAAATTCTTACCTGTAAGATCAGAAAATTTAGTTACTCCATAAGTAGCGGTTCCCAACTGACGCTTTTGCAGTTCTTTGGCTCTTTTCATGTTCTCTACAAATATACCGAACCTGTGCTCATGCTCGTCATCACTTTGGTAAACTTTACTGTGCGTTTTGATAAATGCTTTAAACATTGGCTCATATTGTGTTCTCTGGAAAATAAATATAGGCCTATGTACACCGTGAAAAGTAAAATATATCAAATGATCAATTAAGGAAACGGTGTTCGTAAAACAACTTCATTGACGCTTGTACGTTTTAAAATTATATTTGCACTTTTTTTATTTTAATTTGACTTAAAAGTAGAAATTGTTTGGACCGATTTCTAAGTTTCAGCAAAACGTTCGTTAAAATCTGTCACATATATAGTGAAAAATAGCCCAATGTTCACTATTTTAAATTTGTAATTAAACGAGAGGTCCTCGAGGGATTACGTTATTCAGTCACCATTATAAGCAAAAGCGATCCTGGGTGCAAACACTAGAACTACTACTCGAGAAAGTAATGCGCTAACCACTTGTCCCCCACACCGTTTATAGCCCAAGGCTTTTAACGATTTTGATTTTGAACAGTGTGTTGACAAAAAAAGCCTGCTAAAACCTTTCTTTGGAAAATTAAAAAATTGTCCCGTGATACGGGCAAATTCTAAAAAATTTAAAAATAAAAATTCCAAGGTGTGTTAATAAAATACCAACATATCGAACTTCTTTAAAATTGTTCAGTTAGTCTCTAGCGATGTACGCGCATACATACACACACACACACACACACACACACACACACACACACACACACACACACACACACACACACACACACACACACACACACACACACACACACACACACACACACACACACACACACACACACACCTTTATATTGGGCAGAAATCCAAATAAAAAACACATTTATGAATTCAGGGGCTATAAAATGTGCACACAACAATTACTACTAAAGTTCGGTGTTCTTTATAACATTCTTTACATATACAGAATCACTACTGTATATGCAAAAATTGTGGTCTCACTTTTGATATGAATGATTGTTACTTCGTATATGTGGTCTCACTTCGTATATGAGTGAGACCACTTCTTATATGGTCTCACGAAAGTAATATTTATTTCACGATAAGTACTCGAACAAAGCAATATGTGAAGGCAACAATAAAAATTTTACCTCGAGATCCGTCAACACTAGTGCCTGACATGTTAGCACAGCAAAACAAACACCAATAAACACACTTGCGTAGAACATTGTTAAAAGCAGTTCTGAAACGCTTTCATTTACGAAATGTCTTTCTTATATACGTCTGACGAAAGAGGAAATAAATCATCAAAATGATTTTTTAACAGATTAGCGTTTATAGAGTTATCTAAATCTAAACACACTTCAGTGGTTGAGTGTTTAATCTGTGCAATATAGCCATTATAATTTAATTACTATTTTGTTAAGTGAATGTTTGTTTTTTATAAGTATGTGAGTGCAAACCGATGTAAAAGATTTATCAAAGAGAAAGTTAAGTCCACGTTTTCCTGATATAAAACAAATTTGAAAAATTAAATGGTACTTCAAATTTGTAAACAGTGGTCGATTGTAATGCTATCTTAAAATCGACAGTCATAATTTAAATTTTTACTGTACCTACTCCTCACTAGGCATATTTCGTCGTTCCCCTGGTGTAAGTATGGATCATATATATTTGTCATGGAAGTCCATCCTTTTGTTCATTGGTTTTTCACTTGCAGTAGGAGACTCAGTGGTCATTAGTAAAGCACCGGCCAGTCTTCTGCGTCTCTGAACTGCGCACTTTAAGGTTCTTAATTCTAGCCGAGATTACTTCTGTCGCTTTTTTCCCTTACCGTTTACAACATTGATCCCTTGTTAGTATAAAGCAGGGATGCACAGACTTATTAAAACTAGGGGCCACTCGGGCAAATCATGAACTGATGGCGGGCCGCCAGAAGTATAGGTAATTAAAGACAATAAAAAATGCATATAATGTATTAAAATTGAAAAATAATTTATTAATTTGAAGCGTGGCACTGCATAGTGCTTACAATCTTTTTTATATTTGGGTCAAATTTACTTGTAGCAACACGTAAAACTGCTTCCAAACTTTCATTTGCAAGGCGGTTTCGATTTTTTGTTTTATTATTATTCAGTATTGAAAAAGTTTGTTCACATATATAGGTAGAACCAAATAAGCTGGCACATTTCAGAGCGTTTATGCGCAACTCTTTGTACATATTTTTGTCAATGCAGTGGTAAAAGTTCAACAAGTCTCCTCGTTGAATTTGTTGCGCAAATCTTGGTCGTTTTGCAAATCGATAATTTCTAACTGCATTGACTCTGGCGCATTTTCAACTGAAATCGAGAAAGGATTGCTGAATATGTCCAACAGAGGTTTCACTTTTTGAAGTCCGAAAATCTGTCTTGAAAAGAGTGAATCAGAATATCCAGCTTTTCTACATAACTGAAATTAATCGCAGTTTTGTTGAATTTTTCGGCCATTTTCTTATAATTCGGAAAATGATTGTAATTTCAGAAGTCAGTTGCGATCTGAAAAGAGTCAGCTTGCATTGAAAGGATGATACATGAGCGTAGAGCTGGGATATCAGTTGATTTTTGCCTTGAATCCGTGTGTTCAAGACATTCAAATGATTTGTAATGTCAACTAAAAAGCCAAATCACACAACCAATCAGGATTTTTAAGTTCCGGGACATCCCTTTGCTTCTCCACCAGAAATATTCCAATTTCTTCTATTAAATTTAGAAATCGTTCAAGTGTCAATCCACGACTTAGCCACCTTACTTCTGTATAAAACAGCAAATCTCCATATTCGCTTTCGATGTCATCAAGGAATTGTTTGAATTGCCTGTGATTGAGTCCTCGTGATTTGATGAAATTTACAGTCGAAACTACCACCTTCATGACATTTTGAAATTCAATTTTTTAGAACAAAGGGCTTTTGGTGTATGATGCAATGAAACTGCATGAGATCTTCAGCGTTTATGTTTTTTCTTGCAGATACTTTTTTAGCAAAGTAACTAGCCCGGAATTGACACCAATCATAGAAGGAGCACCGTCAGTCACAATTCCTGATAATTTTGATAAGTCAAAACCAGTTTTTGAACACTCATCCAAAAGTACATTGAGTATATCAACTCCTTTAGTTTGACCTTTCAATGAACACATTCCTAATAACTCTTCTACGACTTCAAAATCTTGAGTAACACCTCGTATGAATATGAGTAGTTGAGCTGTGGAACTAATATCAGTTGATTCGTCGAGTGCCAATGAAAAAATTCAATTATCTTAGTCTTTTCAGTTAATTGTTCCGCAATATTAGCTGACAAAGACATAATTCGTCTTTGGATTGTCATACGATTCAGTTGAATTTTCTCAAACTTTTTGCTGCTTCTGGACACATTTTCTTAGCGGCGATTTCAATGCATTCTTTTACAAAATCTCCATCATTGAAGGGGCGACTTCGCTTTGCTATCATTCGAGAAATTTCAAAACTAACTTCTGTAGCCGTTTCTGAATCTTCAATGAGTTTTGTGAACACAGTTTGCTGACCAATAAGCTCCCGTTTCAAAGACAACACTTTTGCTTTCTTAATTCGCCTGTAAATTTGGTAAAAGAAGAATGCTGCGTTTCATAGTGCCTTTTACATTATATTCCTTTGCAATCGCAACAGAATTCTTACAAATTAAACAAACGACTTTGTTATGCAACCATACAAAAAAATATTTCTCAGTCCATATTTCTTGAAACTGCCGATTTTCATCTTTAGCCTTACGTTTTTTACTAGGTCCTGGCTTGTCCATGTTGCGTTATAATCCTGTCTAGGTTAACACTGCACCTAAAAACAATTACAGTACCTACTTAAATTACCCATCCTTTTTTAAATTACCAAGAATAATTGAATAAATAGGTAGGGAAACATTTATTGATAACAGAGTTTTACTTTACGATTTCACAACACAATTATACACTTGACGGGTTAACACTGCAACAGTAGATCTACGTTGAATTTGGATTAAACTATATGCAAGAATGATAAAAAAACTTTAATAAGACTTCAAAATAAAAAAGGGTTAACAAACAACAACACAGAAACAAACAGTTACGGCGGTACAGAAGATCAGACAAAACACAGAACACTACTTCGAGAAGTCTGCCACGTCTCGGTCAGGACTGCAGGACTGAAGGGCTGCCCTTTGCCCCTCCACCTTGCACCTCCCACTCCTCTGGGCTAGGCACAGCTCCTAGGTCCTCTCCTACACTATTAAACTGCTTCTTTCTGTTGACACTATTCGGGACTATTCGGACTAATTCGACGGCGTCGTTTCATTCATGAACTGGCGCGGTATTTGAATAATTTTCATAAGTTTTATGGACGTCTTTACTTTTGAACAAATTTTTTTTGGTTTTATTCTGATACAGAATTCAATATTTTTCGAATGTACGAGAGTATTATTTTGGTGACGGCGGGCCACCAGAATTTCACCGGCGGGCCGCATGCGGCCCGCGGGCCGCGGTCTGTGCATCCCTAGTATAAAGGAACAAAGTATAAACCTTAAGCAAAAAAATCAACATTTTTTGATTGCTCGTTTCCACTTCAGTTGTTCCAGTGTTCTGCTCCACTAGTTAGTGATTTCTACGTTACACACACACACACACACACACACACACACACACACACACACACACACACACACACACACATTCAAAATTCAATAATAAAGATTTTGGCGTTGGTTGTCCTTAGCAATGCGGATAAGGACAACCAAACAACATGATGAATGGCAAACAAACATCAATGTTTTTGAACATCTGTGTTTTACTATAAAAACACCGACAGTTTCATGCCTATGTTTTTGTTCCGACATATCGACATATCAATATTGTAATTAAAAAAACTGGTAGTGTTCCTTCTAATGGATTTACTGGAGCACATTTTGCCTCTGTTATCAGCAGATCAGCTTATCGCTTCAGACTTGCGTCAATGACAAGTTGAACTTTGGCTATTAAGCTCGATTTTCTGGAACTCGATTTCCGATTTCAGTTTGTCAGTGCAATTTTCCGTTGCCTCCGACTGTTGCCCATTTATGCACGGACTGTATTGACTGAGCGCTGGATTTTGCTGTAGATGAATTTTTCGACTGATACTTATGTTTTAATTTATATATTTGTGTTTATTAATACATGTTGTGTATTAATTTATTAATATTCTTAATCTGTAAACATTTTTGTTGTTATTTTAAGGCGAAAAGCACATTGAGGCTATTATCGCCTCCCTAAATGTAAGTGTGACAGCAAAGGATTAAAGTCTTAAGTGTAAGTGTATGTTAGACTCGGGTATCGTGAGGGACGTCTAAATCCTCTAAATAGGTGCAGCTAGTTTGCACCCCCTGTGGACTAATTTATAAACAAACACTTCTACATATTATACAAAGTATTTAAAGGTTCTCTCGATTAATTTTTTTTCTGGTGTTTAACGTCCGACTATTGTGCACACTTGGGCTAATGCAGACGATGGGATGATTTATAGCGTATGAAAATGCCAAGCCCTCGCCGGGAATCGAACCCGGATCCTCAGGGTGAAAGCCTAGTGCGCTATCCACTAGGCCACCGAGGCGGCTAAACTCTCGATTTAAATACATACTTAAGTATGTGTATATTTATATCATATGTGTATGTGATATAGGTAGCCTACATCGTGATAATATAACTATAATATCTACGTTTCGTGATTTCAGTTATGATTTTGATTATATGCTTAATTATAAAAGACTATAGTATTATTTTAAAATCCTAAAAAACATTAATGTTTAGAAAATATCGATTTTTACGTTCCGATATGTTAAACCATAGATTTTCTTTAAACTAAACATCGATGTTTTAAAAATGTTTGCCATCCCTAGCGATCAATGAAACTACTGTGCAACTAAGCTCCTTGGATTCTAGTTCACTAGACAGGTGCGAATCTTAGCAATCTACTGACTAGATCATTTTCTGGAAGTCATCAGGGTCCTGTAATCTAAACCCCCTTTGCCTCCTGCTGGATGGAACCTTACAATCATAGATTATATGACCTGCAGTTTTCTCTTCCTTCTTGAATACCTTGCACACAGTTCTTATTCGCCTTATTGCCTATTTCGCAATATTAGTTCGTTAAAAAAACACAATATTAGAACATTGATTTATCCCTTCTCAGGTCCTCTAAGTTTAAAAAAGTAATTTTTACTTGGATGTCTGTTAAAAGGTTAAGGGAGAATAAGTTTAATTTCTTTTATATAAATTCATAATTTCAGATTTACTGTGGGCGTTACAAAAATAAGAACGTTTTTAGCTATCCTGTTTCTGTTTTAAGCCTTAATTTTTTTTTAATTTATATTAGTGAGCATGTTTCATCAGAATCATGGATTTTAGAGTAATGTCAGTTTATATTTATTCCTACATGCACTATTCCCTGGCCAATATTTAAACAATACGATGTTAATAAAATTTTTATTGATTATATGACCTGCAGTTTTCTCTTCCTTCTTGCATACCTTACACACAGTTCCTATTCGCCTTATTGGCTATTCCGCAATATTAGTTCGTAAAAAAACCAATAGAACATTGTTTTATCCCTTTTAGGTATTCTAAGGTTAAAAAAATAATTTTTACTTGGATGTCTGTTAAGGTTAAGGGAGAATAAATTTAATTTCTTTTACATAATTTATAATTTCAGATTTACTGTGGGCGTTACAAAAATAAGAACGTTTTTAGCGATCCTGTTTATGTTTTAAGCCTTAAATTTTATTTTTTTCATTTATATTAGTGAGCATGTTTCATCAGAATCATGGCTTTTGGAGTAATACATGTACTATTTCTTGGTCAATAGTTAAACAATATGCAGTTAGTATAATGTTAACTTTTTTATACAAAAAACATTTTTTTTCAAAACTTGTTTAATATTTCCAGTGCTTATTAAATATTTGATTAAAAATTTTATTTATTTTATCCAACTATACAGTTTGATTTTAGTTTTAAAACTTTAATATAATTATTAATGTTTAATATTTTGTGCATATCGTAACATGCAGAAAACCACTATGAAAATGCTATAACTTTTGTTATAAGTCACAACCTTCATTTTGTTACTATAATGTATAAATTTTGAATTTAGTTTAATTTGTTGTGATTGTCTACGCGGTCAGTGTGTCTTCACTGGTCCAGCATCAGCTTCCGGTTCCGCTGAATGTTCTCGATCATGTCTCTTATCTCGTCTTCTTAATGTTTCTCCGTCGCGTGTAGCCTTGTCGAGTAGATTTTATTTCTATTTAAGTTCTTATTTATTGTGAGTTAATTTTGTTACTACAGTAAATGTTTTGAAATAATTTAATTTAGTGCTGACATTCATTGATGGAAGTACTGTTGGAAATCCTTTGCATCTCTGCAAAATCCTTTCAACAGTTTCAAAATTCCGGCTATTACAAATCTTAAATGTTCATAACATTTGTTTTGTAACATTTTTTAAAAACTCAATTTCACCATCGTTATAAGCGTTACAATTTTCATAAATTATTGTGTTTAATTTTTTGGATATTATTCTTACCGCGGCCAGAGTTTTTTGACGATATATAGGCAAATTTTAAAGCTTATTATTTTATTGAAGCAAGATTTTCGAACAAGTGTAAGATAAGAAAAATGTATGTTATATTGTAACGTTTTTTGGAAATTAATAGATAGCTGTTTGCCGAGAAGTATGTTTATGGTGGCAATAGCAACCAAATAATAATACAAATAGTGTAATTATTTGACCACATTTATGTTATTTTCGGCACAATTACAGTTTTTACTTTGTGAAAATATTAATTTTTGTAAACGTCTTATTTTAAATATCTTATTGGTCTTGAAATTTTCGCCTGTAGTGTATTTCAAAAAGCTTGTGTTTAACAACAATTTGTCTTTTTGTCCGGGCGACGAATAAGCTAGAGCGGGCGCTGGACATAGATAACGTCAGTTATGTTTTGATATTTTGTGAACCTACTACATTTTTTTTTGTTATTTCATTTAGTGAACTGTGTTAAATAGTTAAACACTGTGTTGAAAATAGAAGATACGGCATGAATATTAACTAAAGACTAGTAACTGTAGCTGTTTTAAAAGTTTTATTTCAGTAATTATCCCTTCTAACGTCCCACAAACAAGGTCAATCTAATGTCTTCATGTCAAAATTTTCTACTAATTTCTCCGTGTCAAAATTTTCGAGTGTTATTTAAATAAAAAATACCAATTATTTTAATTTGTAAAAGTATAAAGAATGTTTTTTTCAAATACTGAAATAATCTGACACACTGCGTAATTTGTAAAACGTTACTAAGTAAAATATGCCTTACAAGGGAAAAATATACAACGGCGGTATGCTACTTGCGTCTTGTCTATTGTTGACTTTTGTAGAATCCCGGCTTCTGATGTGGCGAGACTTCATAAAGACACAAAATTTGGTGTTTTGGTACTCGGAATCTCTGTTTGTTGACACACATTTAATCCTTAGTCCCGTACACCGATATCTCGTCTGTTACAGAACAATTTCTGATTACCATTCCAAATCATAGATAAGCTCAAGTGAGTTTACTAATTAATCAAGGGACGTTAAAGTGACTGCAAAAACCCCGCAGGAGTGCAGAATAGCTGCACCTATTGAGAGGATTTAGACGTCCCTCGCGGTACGCGAGTCTAA
>CM040188.1:78496302-78568802 GCA_022606455.1 Callitettix versicolor | reverse complement strand
TACCGACAGAAGCGAAGCTTTTGTTATGACATCTTTGCTGAATATTCAATTAGTTTGAATACATATTTAGAAATGTCTTGTTTTGTTTAAATAAATAAATACGTGAACCTAGCTTAGATATTATTTTCTGTACTTTAAAAGATGAGATTACTTAGTATTTTCCTTATGTTTTCGGTATTGTAACTTAGTTGAAGAACAAGTGCACGTTGTAACCGTTTAGGCCTATGATACGTTCGAAATTAATATAAATGTTTATAATTTATATTTCGCCCTGAGACCAAGGAATGAACACATATCATGACGTAGGCCAATATATTGTCTGTAAGTTTTTCTTTTTAGGTTTCTTAAGATGACTTGTTTATCCCACAGCCTTAACACTAATAATGAATGGAAAAGTGTAATTGAAGAGGAAAATACATGAATTCTAACAGATTTATTTACGAATGCATACACAGCATTTATCAATCTGTTCGTAACTATAATAAATCGAATTTCTTTGTGAATTATGTAACTTTGTACAGAGAACACTGCAGTGATAAAGTGAAAACACTTAACAGAGTTGTGATTGTATTTTATTTTACAGATAATAAAAACACTTTAAAAGATGAACAAATTTGTGATTAGATTATTACGCAAAAATTTAAAGAAAATTGATTGTGACTTAGTCGTTATCGTTAAGCATATGTGCTCGATATATTTCTTTTGACTTATTGATACGTGCGCTGTGAAATGTTGAAATGTGCACTCCAGTGAACTACATCCTTCAATCCTTCTGTGTAATTCTTCCGGCTTGTTTAGATTTTCCTTTGTAATGCTAAAAAAATAATCGTAGTACAGATATCTCGCTGTCGTGATGGAAGCAAATTTTCAAAAAAATAACTAAAATTTAGAATCACGTACTTGTACTTTACGTATGTGTGTGTGTGTGTGTGTGTGTGTGTGTGTGTGTGTGTGTGTGTGTGTGTGTGTGTGTGTGTGTTTGTTTGTTTGTTGGTTTGTTTGTTAATACGTATTTCTTTAGCATTTTTGTATTTTACAACTATTGAACTACGCATTCAAAACTTAACCTATTGTTTTTAATGTAAGTGCGGCCATTGAAAGCGTAAAAATCTGAGCGGAGATAAGCGGCGTGGCTGGGCTTTGCTCCGAACAGCTTCGACTCTGTCTAGGTTCGGTTTTAAGCTGACTCCACTTCCTACACCAGTTTGACCACGCCTCCAATCTTATTATTTACCATTACCTAGGTTACCGTTTCAGGTTCTAGTAGTTCCTAGAATTCCGTAACAGTAGGTCTAAATATTTAGATTTAAAAGGTACAAGAGCGTTGTTTGAATTGACTGAACTTCCGGTTTGCCGTTCATCTTCGCTCGGCTCAGCTCAGTGCAGCCCACCCGGCCTAACGGGGAACACAGACGGTTAAGTATATTCTATTTTGAGTTTTGTTTCGTCTTATACATCGCTGGTCTTATACTGTCGTCAGACCATCTGGTCTCAGTATGTCCTTCTTTTCTCTGTCCAAGGTTTCTATTTCATTATTCTATAGCTCCATTGGTAATCAGAGATTATAGTGATATTTTCCGTTCACACTGAATCTTCTCAATTGGAAGAGAGTACTTTAAAAGAAAACTTTTACAAGTATGACTGGAGATTGATTAACTTGTTTGTTTAGAATTATTATAAAGATAATAAATGACACACCTAAGGCCACTTAAATCAAATCTACTTGACTGTTAGTACAGTGCTTCAAAACCAATCTTTATGAGAAAGAATGGGGCCAACAAGTAGGCTATGAAATGAAACTATATATATATATATATATATATATATATATATATATATATGTGTGTGTGTGTGTGTGTGTGTGTGTGTATATATATATATATATATATATATATATATATATATATATATATATATATATTGTACTAGTAAATTAGAGATGTTCAAAATTATATATGAAACATTCTGTGTGTGTGTGTGTGTGTGTGTGTGTGTGTGTGTGTGTGTGTGTGTGTGTGTGTGTGTTTTAATACGTATTTCTTTACTAATTGAAAAATGTGAATTACATTGAAAACTAAGAATATCCGTTTTTCAAAACTTGTTTGTTACATGTATACATGTTCCATATCTCCGTATGAAATAAATAGAAAGTGGGCTGGCTTAAGCTGACCTAGATCGATCTGGCACAAAGCATATTATCAGCGATGATTAGTTCCAGTGAAATTAACAATTTTCCTAACACGATTACACTCAGTTCCAATATAATTGATGGCAGCCCTCAAACAACAGGTAAATTACGAGTGCCGTCCCTACTATTTAGTTCACCATGTTCCTGACATATGTCTAATTTGTTTAAAGCCTAAAACAAAAATTGGGTTTTTGTAATAGCGTGCAAAGTTCGTTAATTATCCAAATACATTACAACAGTTTCTATTTGCAGCTATTTAAAATTTACGTATGTATATAGCTAATATGTATTGTACGAAATTTATATGTTCATATAGTTTATTCAAAAACTAAAATTTCAAAATCATGATCTGCAATAAAATCTGCATAAAATACGATTTGAAATTCTATTGAAAACCATAATGTACCTGACGATGTCTAGGTTATTATAATTTACAAGCACAAGCAATCTGTCAGTATTATTATTATATTAACTACTATATAACACTAAACTTTAAAATTAAATCAATATTTTTATTTTTTTATATTGTTTTTTCTCAAACAAACAAAATCATTTCCTTAAATTAGTCCCATTATAGTCCCAACAATGAATTAGCTGTTTCATTCAATGATAGCTGATACAACCACAAGGTCAAGGCCACAAGTTCCGTCACCTCTATACACTCGGTAGTAACCCTACACTCGATAGTAACCCTAAAAAAAGTAATAATAATATTAATTTAAATCAAGTCAAACGAAATTATTTTAGTGTGCGTAAATTTGAATAAATTTGTAACTAATAAAGCGTTTAAAAATATTTACCTTTTCTCCCCAACTTTCGCCCCAGCTGTTCTTAATAATCCAGAAGGGTATTTTCTTCTTATTAACCTCTGAAAAACGCAATAATATGTAATTAAAATTACACTACTGTACTATAATTGTAACAGTTTTTTATTAAAAACTATTTTAATAATCTATTCTTAAATATAAAAACGTAACATATAAAAAAGTACACGTGTGGAACTCGGGAAGTTACTGACAGAAGCGAAGCTTTTGTTATGACATCTTTGCTGAATATTCAATTAGTTTGAATACATATTTAGAAATGTCTTGTTTTGTTTAAATAAATAAATACGTGAACCTAGCTTAGATATTATTTTCTGTACTTTAAAAGATGAGATTACTTAGTATTTTCCTTATGTTTTCGGTATTGTAACTTAGTTGAAGAACAAGTGCACGTTGTAACCGTTTAGGCCTATGATACGTTCGAAATTAATATAAATGTTTATAATTTATATTTCGCCCTGAGACCAAGGAATGAACACATATCATGACGTAGGCCAATATATTGTCTGTAAGTTTTTCTTGTTAGGTTTCTTAAGATGACTTGTTTATCCCACAGCCTTAACACTAATAATAAATGGAAAAGTGTAATTGAAGAGGAAATTACATGAATTCTAACAGATTTATTTACGAATGCATACACAGCATTTATTTAAGAATGTTACCAGTGTGCCACTGTTTTTATGGAATTTAATTTGAGTAAATTTTTTCTACTAATTCTTTCAATTTCTAAATTACTAAATATCTGAAAATTTAAATAAGTTGTATTCACTTTTCAAAACCATTAATAGTCATTAATAAATAGCTATTTTGTTTTTGAAGCGAAGCTTTTAATGTTAGCTTTGGCGAGAGGAATGAATAGAAAAAAGTCTGTATGTATAATAAGGGAAATATGAAACGAACGAGCAAACGAATTTCGTCTCTTTATTTCTGTCTCTTTCTTTTTCTTCGTCCTTTTATAACAGTACTCGCTTATTATATGAAAAATTATGTTGATTTGGTTTCGGTACTTTTCCTTAGTTGAAGAACACGTGCACGTTGCAACCATTTATAACGCATTCGAAATTAATATAATAATTGTTGTTAATATTGCTAGCTTTTTAAAATATAACGACTTATATAGAGCTGTTCAATGAAATCAGCTGATCGTTACGAATTAATATAAAACAACTGGCCTTTTACTATAACTACAGTAAATAATATCTATTCTACGTTCACGTATTTATTTATGTAAATATTACAAGATATTTTTAAACATATACATATTTAAACTAATTACATATTCAGCAAATATATCGTTAACAAAAGTTTAGCTTCTGTTGGTAATTCTTCGTGTTCTACACGTGCACTTTCTGTTTTACTATTACTCTTTTAATTGAAAAACAATTTAATCCAAAAATACTTAATCCCTAACAAAGTTTCACAATCTTATACAATATTATTTCTGTGTTTGTATTCAGATTCTTTCTTGAGTTTCATTTCTTTAAATAGCAACTTCCTTGCATTTTGTAACCGTCACATTGATATTTTGAAAATAAAACAGCAATTTGTAATTACCTGTCAGTTCAGACTTTGACTTAATCGATTTAAACATGACACGTAAATTTATTTTGATATTAATAGCTACACAAAAACATTACCCAGTGATCCGTTAATTGGCTCAAAAGGACAATCAAATCTGTGAAGTATTCTTCAATTTTATATCTTAAACTTACTCTTGACGGCGGACTGGGTTCAGTTTTGCATTTTCAATGAATTTAAAAAATGTTAAAGAAAGGATAAAGTTTAATAAATTATAATAATTAATCCGTGTTTATAACGGTTATAGCAAGTTTTCAAAAAAATTAAGAAACAACTTACCATCTAAATATTTTCAAACAAAACAGATTCTGTCTATTATCGACCATGTAAATTTGTTATTGAAGTTTTGTGCCACATGATTTATAATTACTTGAATGATCTGTTTAACTCACTTTGAACTCCAAATCCAGTGATGAGGACTGCATGGTTCAAGTAGTATTTGTCGCAAGCTGAGGAAGAAGGATGGGAGATGCCGCTGGTATATAACTGAAAATATCAAAAATATCTCTGAAAGTGCTACGTATCAGAAATTTAACAAAATATTTTATTGTGCTACCGACTTTTAAACTTTTATGTGTTCCAAAATACTTTATTTCTTCGTCTAAAATATCTCGTTAAAAACTAATGTGAAAGAAAATGTGGACACCACCGTAAATATTGAATTTGTTGTTAAGTTATCTTGTAACTTAACTGTAACAAGATAAAATTATGTTTGGTATCTCATTTTAAAGGCTATAATATGGAAATATGGTCAGCTTTTCACATTTTGTAAATATTTTTTTAAAATATAACAAAGATCTTTAAAAGCGAAAAATATGTACAAAATATAAAAATTGAACCACACACCCAAATACAAGATTTTTCAAATGAAATAACAAACACAATTATATCTTAACTTATAGGGATAGATTCAGTAAGACCGACAGGGTCCACAGATTCTGAAATGTTATTCATTTGAAAATGCATAAGAATCAGAGCATCAAATGTGAAAAAATATGCTTAGGTTTGTTACAAAATTGAAAAATAAAAACAAACCCTGACGGATTTTATATAAATATTATTTTGTTTATCTTGAAAAAAATAGTTAGGCCCTACACTTTAAAATAAGTTCAAACTGAATCTGTGAAGTACCAACAACAAAAGCATGTTTACAAATATTGTATGTTTATTTATTTATTATTTACTGATGTGCAAGTTCTATGACTTTTCTATTTTTTACTGTGTTTCTGAATTTTTTGTAACTTATTTGGTCTGCTAAGTTTTTACTTTTTGGACGGTTTTTTTAAACGCTTGTCTACCTACTTTGCGGGCATTATATGGTTCTCCTTCATACTCGTCATTTCAGGGAGGACTAGGCAACAATGCTTTTATGAAAACCAATTAAATGTTTAATCTAATATCGAACATTAACTTAAATACGGTAATATTTTTAATAATTTTCTTGATGTTTTTTAAAATTAAATATTTAATTTGTTCATAATTCCATGGTTAAGAAAAATTATAATTGGCAGCTCAAACAGTAACCTTACCTGCATGTCATCAGCGTTCAAGCAAATAGACACCGGACCATTTACATAGGTCCATTGGGCGATCGCAGTTTCGTTAACTGGAAGAGTAACTGAGCCTACAATTTTAACTTTGGAATCGGATTTTTTGAAAGTACAGGTACCATCTTCTCCTGTGTATGGATAGTTATCTTCCAGGGTCAATCCTCCCATAGTGTCCAAAGATTGTAAAGCTAGTGGCGGCCATCCTCCAGAACAACCAGAGTTCAGTTTGTCACAGTCGACAATTTCTGAAAAATGTAAACGTCGTTATTTATTCACCTAATCTGGCTCAGTAGTGAATGATTGCTGCAGTATCTATGTTCATTTGAGTGTATTTAATTTTGTGAAATGTAAAAGCGCTCATGAATGAGAGGGTCGTTCGGAAAGTAAAGAACGTTTTGATCTGATAAGCAGCTCATTTCCCTCACCGCCGCTGCCGACGTGTCATTGACTCATTCGTGCCAATCTTACACTAACAGCGAGCCAGTAGTTGCTTACTGTTTATTTGTAGACTGCAAAACAAATTACAAAGATAATTGCTAAGCGTGAGGTTATCACTGGAATACGTTTGAATGCGAAAAAAATCCATCCTACTGAAATTTACACACAGATAACCGAGGTTCTCTTAAAAACCAAAAAAGATCAAATCAATTCTGAGCACCAAGAAGGTTATAGCTACAGTGTTTTGGGAACGAAAGGGTGTCCTACTCATCGACTACATGCCTAGAAGGGAAAGCATAAATGCAGTAGCCTGCGCCGCGTCATTCGGTTTGGATTGTTGTTGAGCAGCATTGTGCTTTTTCACGAAAACGTATGTCAGCATGCTGCTTTATTGACGACGAACTTGCTTCAGGACTTTAAGTGGGAGTTTTTGAAAACCGCCTTATAGCCCGGGCTTAGCCTCGAGTGATTACCGTCCTTTTCCCAGATTGGAGGATTTTTAACAGAAAGCACAAATGGAAGTGAAAGAGACCGTGAGTGGTTGAACAATTTGGCAACTGAGTACACGACGATGTTTAAAGCTACAACAAATGTTTAAATTTGAATGGCAACTATGTAGAAAAATAGCTAAAGTAGCAAATGTGATGTAAAATAAGATTTGTTTCATTATATTAATTTAAAATATTTAGAAAAAACGTTCTTTGCTTTCAGAACGACCCTTGTAATTTGATAGAATTGCGACGAGACCAAAGAGAAAGAGGTAATAAGTAGGTCAAACCAAGATTAGAGTGAAGAATCTTGAAGAAAAACAGTATTTATATAATTTGGAAATGTGCAGAAAAAGTAAGAAATAAGTATACCAGAGTAGAAGGGAAAGGAAAACACGGAAAAGACTTAAGAAGAAAGCACAGTTTGAAAAATGAGAGAGAGGTTATGAAAGACAGAGAGCAATGGTGTTTAGGAATAGTTTCAATTTGTTGCCAATTCAACTACTACGATCGTTTAAATGTTTTGAAAACATTTTTTTAATCTCTAAAAATCTAGTCTGTAATACCTACTTGTACTTTTTTAATAAATAAATATTTTAAAATGGGAACGTTACTTTGAAGCATGATGTATGGATAATGTCCATCAAACAACTGAGTCAGAGCAACACTGTCTTAGGAACTCGTTATGTTTACTTTTACGTTATATTCAGGCTTCTGCTGTTTAGGTTATATCAAAACTTTATTTACCTTCATTATGGTTATACTTCAGTTATTATAAAAACTAACCTTGTTCTGAGAATGACAAAATTTCACTGTTCTTGATCGCGTATTGGCCTTCCACGTTACCAGTTACAGAGAAAGTCCAACAAGAGCCGCACATACCCTGTTAAAAAAACATTTTCTCATGAATAATTCCCCAAATATACGGTGATATTTACAAATGTTTCTTAAAACAATTATAACTTTTCCTATGTTTATGGTTTCCTGGAAAACATTTTAAATATATACCACATCTTTATATTAAATTTCTACAACCTTTCAATTTATTTACAGGCTATCACTGCTAGAAAATTATATATTTAGTGTACAACTTTGCTCGTTACTAGCATTGCACTTTTATGTAATCCTGTGTTTTTTTTTCCGAATAACGTCAACTTAATTTTTTTTAAGGCAAAAAGCACATTGAGGCTATTATCGCCTCCCTAAATGTAAGTGTGAGTGTAAAGTGTTAAAGTCGTAGGTGTAGTGTTGTAAGTATAAGTGTGTGTTGGACTCAGGTACCGCGAGGGATGTCTAAATCCTCTCAATAGGTGCAGCTAGTCTGCATCCCCCTGCAGGGCCGTCAACTTCAAAATGCTTGATGCACTGCACCTTCTCAACTGGATCCTGCCAATTCTATAAACCCCGCCTCTTTTCTTACTCATTTGCTGGACCAATCAGAATAGCATAAGCGTGTGTGAGAACCAATGAGAAGAAAGAGACGGAGCACTGTTAGAATGAAAGTGGAGTGACGATGAAGGTTACAGAATGAATCCTAAGCAAATGAGCGTTAGAATGTATATAGTTTTGAGAGATTATTTTAAAAGTTTGAGTTATTTTAAAAGAAGAAATTTCAAGATAATTGTATGTATTTGTTACCGGCAAAGTTTGAAATCCGGCATTCTATAGAATGCCTAGGCATTGTATATAATACCTAAAACTAGCCGGCAATGTATGAAACAATTTATATTTCACACATTTCCCAGGTATTCTATAGAATGCCAAATGAGAAACAGGCAAAGTATAAAATACATCTCCGATACCTGTTGTGTATGTTTAAAGGAAACGAGCGATGCACTTGCTTGCAAAATGTGTCGTCAAAAAATTCATACCTTCTGTGGCCATGCTAGTAAAAGTGATGAAATGGATATTTTGTGCAATATTTGTTTCAAAACTGAAAATACTGTCGAAAGTAGAATAAACTCTAAAATCAATCTCGAAATACAAGCCAAAAAAATGAAAATGTATTCGGAAAAAATTCCCACCGCTTCTTTGGGAGCTACTATTCTTGATGTCGACAAGGGGCGAGGTGATTCGCGCAATATATTGGCAGCTCTAATGAGTGTGACAGAGGATGGTTTCTATCGACTTGGAACTTCTGAAGGAATTTTAAAACAATTATATGCGAGATCACAATTAACTTTATGCTCTAAGAACTTGCTTAGAACTGAAGATATTCCTGACCACGAAATTCCTCTCCGATCAGTTGCAATTGCTCAGTCCTGGGGCAGCGGCCAAGGATTCGTCAAATGTATGTGTAAAACAAAGTGCCAAAATATGAAATGTCTTTGCGTGAAAAATGTAATGAAATGTAATGTAATGAAATGTCATTCAAGCCTGCCATGTTGCCACAAGTAGGTTAATTTCTTATTTTTTATATGAAAATTTTGTTTCCCTTAATAAGATAGGCATAAATTGTGTTTTGTACAACTTTCATTTTTCTTTATGCTTTTCAATATTTTTTTTTAATGGTACTCATTATTTTTTCAAAATAACCTCATCAGGACGTTTTTTTCATACTATGCCTAAATAGCACTTGTCATTCTATAGAATGCCTAGGTATTATATACAGTGCCTAGGGAAAGTATGTAATACTTCTCATATTTCATATCTTGCCTAAAAACGTCCGGAGTTATTCTAAAGAATGCCGCGTTTCATACTTTGCCTAACATATTGACTAAGAATATGTAACTATCTGTTCAACTGTAACTAATTCCAATCCTGCTAATAGTTTTATAAAGAGCTACACTGAAAAATGTGTACATTGAAAGTGTCTTTTGTTTACAGTAGGCCTATAGATGGATCGAAGGGTCTTCATGCAGTGAATAATGTCAAGATTTCAATTTTACTTTCGTGAGTTTTTACATGTTTTAAACAACTACTTATTATAAACAGTTCTATGAAAGAAGTATTGATTGAAAAGTACTGTTATTAACAACAATTTTCAGTATTCTGGATCTGCCGCTAGATTGCGTATAGCTGCAGTATTATATGCAGTACATATTATGACAAAGCTAACTAAATCAAAATTTCTAAGAAATAAAGATTTGTTAAAAAGAACATTTTACCTGATCCTTAACGTCTGTGACTGCGTTATGGTCTCTCCAATCGAAATTTGTCGGCAATTTTACATTTGGAATTACAGCCTCGGGAGCTCTTTTTGTTAATAGCGCTTTCTTTGTATTGAGTCCTAAGTACTTTTCTTTAAACTCTTTAGCTGTGAAAGAAAAAATGATTAAATTAATAAGGCAATATTGAAATGATCACTGCACGCAACTGTGTCGCTCACGTGATGAAAGAATTCCACTAAGTAACTGATAAATATCACTTTATTGCTACCATAAAATCAAATTTTAAACAAAATTTATTTTGGTTATGTCATTTTCCAGACGTTATTTATTATCGAATTTCATATTCTGTTCAATATTTCAAAATGGTGGTTATTAAAAAAATATTACTTTTTATTTTTGCTTTTCTTGTCCGATATTACTTTTGCAAAACAGCGCTTAAAATCTGCTTAAATTATCTCTTTAAATTTCTTTGAAAATACAAACATGAACCCTGACTACAGCTGAGTTTAATTTCAATCTTTTTAACTAAATTTTAATGGCTAATTTCGAAATTGATAAACGAATTTTTTGGCCAATGGACCTGTCGAAGCTGTTACCGAAGCCAATTTTTGTACCCTCATGGTAAGACCTAGAATCGAGACCTTTGATCCTGACAACAATCTTTTTAAGGGGATCATTAAAAAATTAATTAATGTATAAGTCTAAATAAATATACAAATTTTAACGATCTCTCTAAATGTGATCTAAACGTCGGGATAAGCGCTCATTTTAAGGTCTTAGCCTAACTACTCCAACAGCTCGTTTTCCATGGAAATTATCTAAAAATAAGTTCTAATTAAAACATAATAAAATTGTTCTGTTTATGCATGGAGATGCGGGCAGTAGAGGTAGTGTTCTCCCAAACAGCTGAAAGAAACGTTATTGCCATTGGATTTATTAAACATAAAACACTATAAATACAAAACATGTCCTAGTGGTCAATATCGGTACTTATTCAAGATCCCTAATCTCGGAGTCTTACCATGATGGCTGCTTCAATATGGCAAAACACAATCTGCATATTGAAGTGAAAAAAGCTAAAGGAAACCAATCAGTTGTATAGTCCATTAATAAGCAATCACATTTCAGTCTCAGCATATTCTAATCACAGTTAATTGTTGTTATTTTTACATAATTGTAACTATTTATTATTTTCATAAGCTATAAATATCACTGCCTGTATGATACCTGTAAGATCCGAAAACTTTGTAACCCCGTATTTGGCAGTGCCTCTTTGTGCTTTCTGTAGCTCGGCGGCTCGTTTCAAATTGTCTTGGAAAACTTTGAATCTGTATTTGTGTTCTTCGGTGGTCGTGTATTTTTTATTGTATTTTTTCATAAACGTGGCAAACATTTCGTTCTGTACATCGTCGTCAACCTTTTCCTGAAAAATATGCAATACGTTTCATCATAAAAAACATGGTTTATTTATGTTTTTTTATAAAAAAAGAATGTACAAAACCTTAACAAGACAATGCGGCCATACTACTCGAACAATTTGTTTATTTTTTAAAGTGAAAACATCTATAGGCACACCTGAACCACCAAAAAATTTAGCTTTTTTGTTGTTGATAAATCGAGATGACACGTAAGGTCTTGAGCGTCACGGTTACGCAGTGCGTTGAATTTTACATTTATTATTTATTTATCTGAAATTACGTAGGCCTATAATAAATATTTTTATTTTAATGAATACCAATATCCTACAAACCAACACATCTAGTATAAAATTGATTAAAACGCATACAGTTCAATATACATAATGTATTTATATTTATTATTTATTTGTTTCATATGTATGTAAATAAGTTGAATAATAAATATTATATGTAACTTACTTTAATAAACCAAATACCATATGCCCGGCCCATATAATACAAAATTGTTTAAATCGTTTAAAGTTAAATGTATCTTACACATAGTATACAAATAAGTTCATTAATAAAAATTTCAAATAGTGAACCGTTATATTACATACCCAGACCAGTAATTTAGTTCACGTTTTCATGTGAAATTGTAAATACAATTTTCAACTGTAACTAATTCAAATACTACTAACAGTTTTATAAAGAGCTACATTGAAAAATGTGTACATTGAAAATGTCTTTTGTTTACAGAATAGATGGATCGAAGGGTTTTCATGCAGTGAATAATGTCAAGATTTCAATTTTACTTTCGTGAGTTTTTACATGTTTTAAACAACTGCTTGTTATAAACAGTTCTATGAAAGAAGTATTGATTGAAAAGTACTGTTATTAACATAACAATTTTCAGTATTCTGGATCTGCCGCTAGATTGCGTATAACTGCAGAATTATATACCGCCCCGCGACTTTAACTTCTGTTAGAATGATACTGCATACCCTCCAGAAGCTGAATAGATTATATTGTTAATTTTTAAAAAATGGACTAGTCATTATGTTAAATTTAGGTTGTATATATATGTGTGTGTGTGTGTGTGTGTGTGTGCGCGCGCGCGCGCACGCTTGTATAGGTAGGCTAAAATAACCATCAAGTAACCACTGGAAATGAATGTAATTCTGTTTCCAAACAAATAATCCTGTATTTAAGTTATTTTAAACTAATAAAAATAAACAAAATGTTAGTGTTAGTATTATTTATGCCCATATATGGCATTGCATCAGACAATCCTTTTTTCATGGCTTACCCTTATTTCTTTCTATGTTACCCGATATTATTATGTTGGATAATGTTTTATTTGATCAGATAATTATTTAAATATCTACTTTCACCAACATACAGGAAGGTCATTAGGGCCACCTGGATGCAATACGTACAATGTTTTATCCCCAAGCTTTTTATTTGTTTACACAGTTATGATTGCGAGAGAGTGCTTCGTTCATTTAAAATGTTTAATAATTTTTATATTTCAGGCTCTCTATGTATAAAGCGTTTGCCTTTTATTTTTTAAAGTTTATAAAATAAAAAGAGTTGTAATTTACAGCAGTGCTTCAATACTCACTAATGGTTTTTTAACACATGTATTAAATAGTTTGTTTAATCACTAATTTCGTACCCGTCTTCCTTCGATCGGTCAGGCCTTCAGTCTAATTTATTTGTCTGAACAATAAATTCGTGATAAGACTCTACGTTTAGTAAACACTAAATACTGTAACCTAATTTAGATATATAATGTAAGATCCGATTATATTAAGTTTCATTTGGGAATATTTCAGTAAGGTACAATATTAGAATTCAGTCATTGATTTTATATGTTCTAGTATTATATACAAAAATAGTAAGGCCTGTTTTATTAAATAACATTAATATAATGAATGACATTGCTTTATTAACGGGTCGTACAACTATTAAATATAACTATAACGTCTATTTTTAAAAGAAGTTCGTATTGATATAAAAAAATAAGTCTACATGATTTGCATATTGTTGGCTATTGTCTTAAAACATTATGACAAAAATATGTCGTTTTAACAGATTTCTTACGATTTTTAAATTATTTGTTTTTTTTTAAACAACATGAACACTAAAGTTGTATGTGTACTTGTTATTTGTACTAAACACTGGAAAATAAAGTAAAAAAAATTGAAGTAGCAAAAATTAATTTAATTTAGTTCGAACTTTGAAACATAAAGTGCAGTTCGACCAACCAGTAAAATTTCGATTTGACAAAACGTTTAGAGTCTTAAAAAAAATACGAAGCAACTTCTTATATGTTCATCACTGTTATTTGCTCTTTTGAGGATTCGTTCTTTCTTCTTTTTAACACATAGATAGTAACTAAAAATATGTTTGTTTTAGACAATTAAACGTTGATTTAGATTGTTTCTGAAACTTATGTTTTCGAAAGGAATATTTTTTGTTCCTGTGCGGAAACATAGAGAAAGAGAAAATTTAGTTTTAGTGTATATGGTATGAATAAAATCAATCGTACGATATGTGTATGAATTAAAAAAAGGATGTTATTATTTTATTTTGTAATATTATAGATTTCGGGTTTAAGGTTCAGTTTAGGCCTTGGCTAGCTTTCAAATTCAGAATCACTTAACGTTATTAAAACAAAAGTCTTTATGGAAATTAAATTATAAAACTATACTAAAATTTCATTTTATTTGATAATTAAATTGATGATGTGCGGGTGAAAGATCTGAGGTGATTTGTGGATGATTTAAGAAAATAAAATGATAAATTTAAATTTAGGCTGTTTTACAATAGGTTGATTTTAAAACAGTCTGTAAATGTTCACTGATTATTGTAAAAAAATGTCAATAAGTTTTTTGTATTAATGATGTCCTCAAGTTTGATGATTAACGCCACTGGTGAAATGTAGAATTTAAGACTAAAAGTATCACTCACCAAGTTTCCTAAAGCTTACAACTATGCTACCAGATATATTATTATTTTCTGTAAATTGAATTTTGTTGAATGTTGAATAAAATGGATGTTGTAAATTAACTTCTAAATTTAGTTGACTTATATTTAATTATTTCTTGACTGATTTTCCTCATCAAATGAATAATAAAAAAATCACAATAGATTCATCACTCTTGAGTTTTTTCCTTCTTTTTCTCTTCTTTTCTCTACTAACTATCAGTTATTCTTTATTTTTCTTATAAACTGATCGTTTATTAAGGTAATTCTTTTATTTATGTTTTATATGAAAGTATCTTAAGTGATGGTTATAATATTACTATGAATAAGATATTTAATTTAATATGGACTTGGTAAAATGGGCTGGGGTGTTTTCTTTCTTTAAGGTGATATTTATCTACAATTAAAATTTTGGTACAGTTAAAATAGTTTTTCGCATTTGCAATGAATAATTGCAATAATAATTATATCTATAAAAAACATTTCAGGTACATGCATACAAACATACATAAATACATGCATTGAAGTTACCTTACCTTATTTGCTTCAGCTTCTATAAATGTAAAAAAGAGCAAAACACTCAAACAAAAAAATAAATTGTACAAAATCATTTTGTTTTGTTTTGTTCTGACGCACTCCTCTAGACTGTCTGTTTTTATATCAGCAATTACTTAAATACATTCCCTAAGTCACTTAAACTGAAGAAGGGGAATTATCACGTGAATGGATTTCTTCAACGATCAATCAGTGTGTCGGAGTCTGTAAATATTAAAGTGGCATCATTTTGTTGCCAAGTGTTTATGGACGCTATAAAGATAATTTTTTTTATAATATAAGCATTTAGTTAAAGAAGCAAAATAAACATGGCGCATACGAGTAAGTAAACATAAGAAACTTTCCATTTATAAGATTTTGATTGATATATCCTGTTTCCTGGGTTTACCTGTCTGTCTACCTGTCTGCCTATATATTGAGACTAAACCGTGTTATTCATTTCTTTAAATGTTTCCAAAAACGAACTAAAAAATTTAGAATAAATAATAAACAAAATGTATCTCCATACACTTAGATTTTTGTCATATAAGTAGAGATATTCTAAACTTCAATAATTGAATAATAAATACTAGTGTCCCTTGCGACTTTCGTTACCTGGTAGCGACAGAGTTACCTGGTGTTATAATAAACCTGAAATATGTAGTTTCAGTAATGTAGGTAATTATTTTTGGTACAAAACAGGAATGCTTAGCGTAATAATATATGAAAGATAGTACACACAATAATGTGATTTTTGTTTATGGATATTACAAATATTACGTATTTTTATGCTTTTATATTAGATTGATTTTGTTTGGAAATTTGGTATTGTCAAATTCGTACGACATTATAGTAAGACACGAATTCATGAAATGTACACTAACTCTGAGTATTGGTAACAGTGTCCTTCAAATTTTCAATAATATCGGCACGCTGACATGATGGAAGCAACTTTTCTAAGAAGTAACATCACTATCTAATGTACAAAGTGGAACATCCGTATGAGTGGGTCTCCAAAACGTTTACAGATATGAAACATTCGTGAAATATGTACTCGAATTAATCGTTTCGATGAGTGGTTTCAAAAAAATTTACAAAACAAAACCTGACATAGATATTATTGTGTTCTGCCGATGAAATATCTTTAACTAGAAATTCAATTACATTTTCTACCACTTGAGGTTACAATTAAGCTTTTTTTCTAATTCCTACATTTTTCAGTAAATTGCTCCAAAATTGACTCTGGTATATATATATATATATATATATATATATATATATATATATATATATATATATATATATATATATATATATATGTGTGTCATTGATGAGTTTCATAAATTAGAACTTCAAATGTTTAAAACTAGTATTCTATTGAGAATAAAGAAATAAGACCTGACCGCTGTCAAAATTATTTTTTTTTTTATTTCAAGAATTTTGATAATCAAGATGCAAATTTATGGTGATTTTAGCGCTAATTACTTGGTGAATATTTTAAAAAAAAACTATGCATTTTTTTAAGATTTGGAAGGCAGCCATTTTAAAACGTGTAGTCAGATTTTGCTGAATTAGACTGATTATCTTGCTATTACAACTTAATGAGTTTTTAAGCCAAGCTTTATTCAAATCGGATTCAAAATTGTAAACACTAGATTTGTTTCACGCACAATATTTGATAAAATACATTATTAATACCTTAAAGATAAATTCTTTATTTAATTCCACTACTTTTAAATTTTTAAAACTCTAATACAAGCTTAAGTCACAATTGAAGACGGATCCTCATTCAATTACATTTTACTCCCGTATTAAAAGTTTTACAATTAGTATCAAGATTTTTTTTGTTTGTTTTAAGAAGTTGTTACAAGTTCACCATTTGTTGCTGTCAATCTGTCAATAGTAAAGTAACTGCAAACAGTTTACATCAAAACATATACAAAGTGTTACACGAACAACTGATATAATGTCATCGTTTATTCTACTAGTAAAAATAATAATGAAAATATATGGCCTATATATATATATATATTCTAAAATACATAGATTTCTACTATTTACACATAATGAGACGATTTTTGTACATTCTAAAATAAAATCAATAATGAAAAAATCAATAATTTTTAATTGTAAGATATATTTGAAAGTTTGAAAATTATAATATTGTTTCCTTTACACGTTTCAAATTTTGGCTATTAAAATAATTTAACGTCGAATATCCTGAAATCCGTTAATTGTTGTTTCTTCACTCTTAAGGTATCTTCGAATATAACCAATAATATTTTGAGTAAGTAACCATATAATACTTACCGTCACGAAAATTAGTTTAGGAGTTATATAACACAACCAGAAATCGTTGATTAATCTGAAGTGGAAACTTCTTTAGGTGGGCATAGCACATTTTTAAGGAAGGAAAAAATAGAAACTCACATTAGCATGAATAACATGGACAAAGCGTCACGCTTTCCGCTTACAAACTATTAGTATTCTTTAAGTCTACCGGTGAGCTTATTATTCCTACAAGCATTACTGACTAATTGTTATGATTTCTGCTTATGTAACTAAGGGACGCGATTTCAAAAGCTGTTGCTGACTTTAACTTCTTCGACACATTTAACTCAAAGTTGTTCAGAGCGTAAACGAGGTAAAGTCAAAAATTTTCCAAAGTTGGTCAATTAAAATTAATTGAAATTTTTTTCAATTAATATACCTGTACGCGTTATATTTCAACCTTATTTTCTTCAAAATACTCTCCTCCTGCATGTACAAGCCATTTTTTGAAATTTCGTTTATCCGTTTAGCCTTTTCCCTCATCTCTTGCAAATCAGTCGTTGTCCATTCAATGTCACTTTCAGTAGTGGAAACAAGTAAAAATACGGTGATTAAAAAATGTTGTTTCCTTTAAAACCCTCACATGAAACGTCAGTCTGCTGAATGGAAATGAAAAACACCACCAAGGAAGGAAAAATTTCAGTTGGACAGAAGCCGGAGTACAGTTATGTTGGTTTTTTCTTTACTACCATGGTTTGCTACTTACCGAGGCAAATGAGTGAGATTTTGAAATCGTATATTCCCGATCGATATTTCAGAGTTAAACATGGTGAGGACTATTCTGAATTAAAATGTATTGCTGCTGGAGTCCCTCAGTGTAGTGTCTTGGGGACCACTCCATAGTGCTATATACTAGTGATATCCCAAAAAATGATATGGTTTTTAAAACCACATTTGCTGATGACACCACTCTACTTGCTACTGGACATGACACTGCAACAGCTACTGACAAACTACAATTAGCTATCAATAATGTTGAAATGTGGACTAGAAAATGGCGAATTAAACTGAATGAGGGTAAATCAACTCATGTCAACTTTACTAACAAGCATTATGTGTATCAGCCAGTAATGATAAACGGACAAATTGTTCTGCATGCAAACGAGGCTAAATATTTAGGGATGGCTCTGGATGCTAAACTTCGTTGGAAGTCTCACGTGAAAAAAAAGAGCGAACAACTTGGAATGAAGTACAGACAAATGTATTGGATTATCGGAAGGAACTCTGAATTGTCCGTATATAATAAACTGCTTCTGTATAAGCAAGTCCTGAAACCCGTCTGGACCTACGGCATTCAATTGTCGGGATGCACGAAGGAAAGTAACATCAAAATAATACAAACATTTCAGAACAAAGAGCTTCGTAGTATTGTCGGAGCACCGTGCCTTTAGTGGCCGAAGAGGTAAAAAGATATGCTGAAAAACATGCAGCAAAGCTCTGTGAACATCAAAATGTAGAGGTGGTACATTTGGGCAATGTACCACAAGTGAAGAGACTGAAGAGAAAGAAACCTGATGACTTGGTGCAGGATTGATACACATGATTTAAGTGTAATTGCATTGTGAAGGGCGACTCTGGACGTTTTTTCACCACACAGACAGTAGACACAAAAATATTGCTAGATAGTCTTAGACTAGTTGTAATTGTATGTATTAATAAAAAAAATATCAGGGCTTGATTCATTAAGAATGTATTGCTGAAGGGAAAATGGTTAAAAAAGAACTGTACAAGGAGATCCTTAAACGGTTACGAGATGCAATTAGATGAAAATAACCAGGAAAATGGGCAAGGAAGGATTTGTTTTTGTTGCCTAACAATGCCTCGTCACATCGATCGCTGATGGTGAAACAATACCTTGACAAGCACAATCTCCTCTCTGTTATCCCAACCTTGCACCACCCGATTTTTACTTGTTTCCACAAATGAAAATTGCACTGAAGAGACATCGTTTTGCTGATTGGCAAGAGACGAAGCGGCTAAACGAAAAAAGCTTTCAGGAGTGTTACCAACAATTGTATGAACGGTGGAATTGTGTACAAGCTGGAGGAGAGTATTTAAAGAAAAAGAAAATTAAAATATTATGCGTATTTTCAATAAATTTTCATTGACTAGTTCCGGGGATATTTTGGCCCTAATTCATATAAATAATCGTGTTTTATGATGTCCGTATTAACAATGCACGATAGAAGGAGAAATCACAAATATATTTGTGTAACAACAGTGCCCAAAACATGTGTTTTGTATTCGAAATACTTGTCCCGGCTTTTACGACGGGCAGGGGTAGCGGACAGTCAATAGGGTCACATAATCTATAAGTAATGACATTTAAGAAAATATATTGAAGTTGTTCTAAACAAGTCATGTAAAAAGATGCATTTGTAATGTGATTGTCTATTCGTGATTAATAAGTTAGCTTCATAAAATATACAAAATATTGTCTGATTTGTGATACTGCGTACGCACATCATCATAGCCGTTATGCCTATAACTGTATAAATTATCTTTTATGTTAAATTTTCCACAAACAGTAAGTGTTAGCGCAAAACCGTTTTGCAACATCAGAAGCCGGTTTAAAAATCTTTCTAAAGATTCTTCATTTATGCCTGTACGAATAGCATGTGCTAGAAAAAGGGATGTTGACTCGAGAAATAATATACAAGGTGTGTTCAGAAAGTAATGAGAAATTTTATTTTTTGAACAAAATATTTATTTATTCTTCTACAATGATGTTGTCGCCTTCAAAATAGTCCCCATTGGAGACTATTTTGTGCCAGAACTTCTTCCAATCCTCGAAACACTTCTCAAACTCGATCTTTGAGATAGCCTTTAGTTCTTTCAGCGATGCGCTTTTAATGTCATCTAAGGCTGTAAAATGACGGCTCTTTAAGGTTCTCTTTATTTTTGGAAATAGGAAAAAGTCACACGGAGCAATTTCTGGCGAATGTGGAGCCTGGGTACTGTTACAGTACTGTTTTTGGCAAAAAATTCACGAACAAGCAATGAAGTGTGAGCTGATGCATTATCGTGGTGCAAAAGCCATGAATTGTTTTTTTCGGATTGCTTCACGCAAACGGCGTTGAACTTGTAGGTAGTACTCCTTATTGACCGTTTCACCTGGTGGCATGAATTCATGATGCACTATGCCATTAATATCGAAGAACACAGTGAGCATAACCTTTAAGTTCGACCGCACTTGTCGAGCCTTTTTCGGTCTTGACGAGCCAGAATGCCTCCACTGGGATGACTGAGCCATAGTTTCGACGTCATATCCGTAAACCCATGTTTCGTCACCTTTTATAATACGTTTCAGTAACTCTTCATCGTCGTTGACTTCCTTTAGTGACTCCTGAGTAACTTCCATTCGCTGCCACGCGTTTCATACACATAACACTGGAAACAATGTTATGACATGATCCAATCGATATGCCAACATCATCGGCTTTCTCTCTAATTGTGATTCGGCGATTGATCATAACCATTTCTTTCACTTTTTCTACGTTTTCATCGGTTGTTGATGTGCTGGGGTGTCCAGAGCGTTCGTCATCTTCAACGTCTTCACGGCCTTCTTGGAAACGCTTATACCAGTCGTAAATTCTTGTTCTACTCAAAGCAGACTCACCATAGGCCTTTGTAAACATTCACATACTTTGTTACACTTTATTACATTTTTTACTCAAAATTTGATACAAATTCTTTGATAAATTTCTTTTAACAAACGAAAATCACCGAGCTCATAAAACACGTCTAACCTTAGTGGTTGTCACAGACAAACTCAACAATGAAAACAGCTAAAAGTTTTATCATACTTCAAGGGCATGTATACCAACATAACAAAAGAAATGTTTGACAATGGGACTCTCCAAGCCCGCGAAATTAAAAAATTCTCGTTACTTTCTGAACACACCTCGTATGTGATATAGAAAATGACATAACGGTAGTCTAGGTTTTTTTGTATTTTTAATATCATTTCAAAATTAAAAATATTTATTAATTAATGATATTAAAAATATTATTAATAAATATTTACATTATTAATGAAAGTCTTTGCACTATATTCCCAGCCCAGTTATCACAATCACTAGAGCATTATCAGATTTAGGCCTATATGTTGTACAAAAATTGATATTTGTATAATTGTGGCATAGATAAGTGTCAGATTTCATTAATATCAGTTGTGTTTAATTTAAATTTTGCAATAAGATCAGTTATGAAGTTGGAACCAACACAAGCCAACAGTAAACACTGATTACTTTATTTTTTTAGGTTATCACTCTTTTAGGTTGGACTGGAATTGCTACATTTAACAGCTAACGAGATAATGCTCAAATTATTTGTCACTTTTAAAGATTAAAATTTACATCAGTAACCTAACTCTTAAATAAGTTCACCGAATCTACTATAGGCTATACAAATTTAAAGGCTAATACCTAAAAGAAAAATTATGATACTACTAGCTGTTACCCGTTGCGGCTTTGCCTGCAATTATAATGTAGGCTATAAAATTTATAGTCGATTTTCAAAATCAGAATAGATCATTTCATTTTAATATATTTCTATTTACAATATTATACGATTTATGGTTTTCGGCCAAGAAATATACATTTTTGCTACTCGATACTCTAAAACAGGGTCCTGTCATATTTTAATAAAATACAGTATTATTAAAAAATCGCTATTATACAATTAAACTGGAATAGTATTGTGTTTATCTCAGGTACCTAAACCGTGTTCATACCAAATTTAATCTCAATTGATCCAGTAGTTACAGTGTGATTGAATAACAAACAAATAAACAAAAACAAACTTTCAGAAATATAATATCATTACCTGTTAACCATCACGGCTTTGCCCGCAATCGTAATATACATTAAAGATCACGCATCACCGTGTTAGGACCAACAACCATGTCAGTTAGGTTATGGTGTATTTCTTTTTTAAAATAAAGGTTTTTTAACGCACCACCGTGTTAGTTAAGTTATGGAGTACTCTTTAAAAAAAATTAAGGCTTTTTTCCTGCATCACCGTATTAGGCCCAACAACCGTGTCAGTTAGGTTCTACTGAAAATGAAATATTAAAAACTTGATTTAATTAATGAAAAAAGAAAAATGCGCAAAAAATGGCAGCAAGTTCGAGCTCCTAAATTTAAATCTGAATTAAATCGACTCAGCACTAGACTCACAAAGTTACTAAAAACTATTAAAAATGAATCTGTTGCTAAATATCTGGAAAGTCTTGCGGCAAATAGAGACAACGGAGTCAAGATATGGAAGGCTACAAGATTCATTAAAAGGCCAAAAGTTCAAATGCCACCAGTCAGAAAAAATGACAATACATGGGCTAAGAGTGATAGAGAAAAGGCAGATTTGTTTGCTGAACTCCTAGCTGAGACTTTCAAACCTTTTCCTAGACAGTCAGGCGATGAAAATACTATAGAATCAAATGATCCTGTAGCAAATAAAAATAAGGACGAATACGAAATTCATAACGTATCACATAAAGAACTTATTCATGAAATCAAAACTCTTAAGGGTAAAAAAGCCCCGGGTTACGATCTTATCACAGCGGAGGTTCTAAAGGAATTGCCAAATAATGCCATAAAAAAACTTCTTCACTTGGTGAACGCTGCTTTCAGATTAAAGTACGTCCCAAGACAATGGAAGATTGCCGAGGTGATCATGATTCTTAAACCAGGAAAAGATCCTAATGACAAAACTTCGTACCGACCAATTTCACTACTAACAACAATGTCAAAGATTTTTGAGAAACTGCTTTTAAAACGTCTTAAACCAGTCATTGTGGAAAGAAAACTGACTCCTGATCATCAGTTTGGCTTCAGAGACAGGCATTCTACAATTGATCAAGTACACCGAGTTGTACATGTAATAGAAAAAGTCCTGGAAGAATGCAGAATATGTTCGAGTATATTTCTAGACGTTGCCAAAGCATTTGACAAGGTCTGGCACGAAGGATTAATCTTCAAACTTCAGCGTGATCTTCCGGAACAATTTCATCACATTCTGGAATCTTACCTGTCAGAGAGATTTTTCAGAGTTAAACATAATGGAGAGTATTCTGAGTTGAGGAATGTATCAGCAGGAGTACCTCAAGGGAGTGTCCTTGGGCCCGTACTTTACTTGTTGTACACTAGAAGTTGATTCCCCAAGAAGTTGATACAATCACAGCAACCTTTGCAGATGATACAACAATTTTGGCGACAGGAAATACTGTGGAAGAGGCATCGAATAAACTTCAAAGAGCAGTTGATAGAGTTTGCATTTGGATGAAGAAATGGAGATTAAAACTAAATGAATCCAAATCAACCTATGTCAACTTTACAAATAGAAAAATCAACCCAATTCCACTTATAATTAATAACCATGTAGTAACTCCAGAAAATTCTGCTAAATACTTGGGGATGACACTGGATGCAAAGCTCCACTGGAAAGAACATGTCAAAAAGAAAAAGGTTGAATTAAACATGCAATTTAGGAAAATTAACTGGTTGATAGGAGAAACTCTGATTTAGACCTACAAAATAAACTGCTTCTATACAAGCAAATACTGAAGCCGGTGTGGACCTATGGAATCCAGCTGTGGGGCTGCACAAAAATACAAATGTAAAAGTAATTCAAACTTTCCAGAATAAAGTCCTGCGAAGTATTGTAAGGGCTCCGTGGTTCGTTCGCAATGACAGTCTTCATAGGGACCTTAGGATGAAAACTGTCTCAGAAGAAATCAAAAGATTTGCAGAGAAACACAAGCAAAGACTTATACATCACGATAACAAGGAAATAGCTTGCTTATTAGACAACTCTGGCGAGATCCGTCGCTTGAAAAGGACGAAGCCTTTGGAACTTTGCAGTGAGAGTGTATAACTAATCACACATGAACAGAGTGTGTGTTCATCAGGAGTCCATCAGTGGGTGTTACTTCAACAAACAGTGACATTACTATTAAATGTATATTGCTGGATAGGCTTTATTGCCTAGTTGTAATTATGTTAAATAAAATAAAAAAAAAAAAAAAAGTTAGGTTCTGGAGTACTAATTTTTAAAAAATAAATAAAGGTGTTTTTTAATGCATCACCGCGTTAGGCTTAACAACCATGTTAGTTAACTTATGCAGTATTCTTTAAAAAATATATAATGATTTTTCACGCATCACCATGGCCTAACAAACGTGTCAGTTAAGGTTTGGAGTACTCTTTAAAAAAAAATAACGGTTTTTTTCACGCATCACCAGGTTAGACTTAACAACCGTGTCTGTTAAGGTTTGAAGTACTCTTTAAAAAAAATAACGGTTTTTTCACACATCGCCATAATAGGCCCAACAACCATGTCAGTTAGGATATGTGGTATTCTTTAAAAAAATATAAAGGTTTTTTTACGCACCACCATGTCAGTTAGAATATGTAGCCTAGTATTCTTTAAAAAAATATAAAGGTTTTTTCACGCATCACCGTGTTAGGCCTAACAACCGTGTCAGTTAGGATATGTAGAATTCTTAAAAAAATATAAAGGTTTTTTCACACATCATCGTGTAGGCCCAACAACCGTGTCAGGATATGTCGTATTCTTTAAAAAAATATAAAGGTTTTTTCACGCATCACTGTGTTAGACCTAACAACCATGTTAGTTAAGTTACTCTTTAAAAAAAATATAACGGTTTTTTTCATGCATCACCTTATTAGGCCCAACAACCGTGTCTGTTAGGTTATAAGTACTATTTAAAAAAAATTAATAAATGTTTTTTTAATGGATCACCGTGTTAGGCATAACAACCATGTTAGTTAGCTTATGGAGTATTCTTTTAAAAAACTATAATGTATTTTTCACGCATTACCATGGTAGACCTAACAACCGTGTCAGTTAAGGTTTTCAGTACTATTTAAAAAAATAAAGGTTTTTTTCACACATTACCGTGATAGGCCCAACAACCGTGTCAGTTAGGATATGTAGTATTCTTTAAAAAAAATATAAAGGTTTTTCACGTATCACCGTGTTAGGCCTAACAGCCCTGTCAATTAGGTTATATAATATTCTTTAAAAAGTATAGGTTTTTTTTACACATCACCATGATAGGCCTAACAATCGTATCAGTTAGGATATGTAGTATTCTTTAAAAAAATATAAAGGTTTTTCACACATCACCGTGATAGGCTCAACATCCGTATCAGTTATGTTATGTAGTATTCTTTAAAACATTATACAGGTTTTTTCACGCATCACCGTGTTAGGCCTAACAAGCATGTCAGTTAGGATATGTAGTATTCTTTAAAAAAATATAAAGGTTTTTCACACATCACAGTGTTAGGTCTAACAACCGTGTCAATTAGGTTATGTAGTATTCTAAAAAAAATAAAGGTTTTTTTCACCATCACCATGATAGACCCAACAACCGTGTCATTTGGGATATGTAATAGTCTTTAAAAAAATATAAAGGTTTTTTCACGCATCACCGTGTTAGACCTAACAACCATGTCAGTTAGGATATGTAGTATTCTTTAAAAAAATGTAAAGGTTTTTCACGCATCAACTTTTTAGGCCTAACAACCGTGTGAGGATATATAGTAGGCTATTTTTTAAAAAATATATAAAAGGTTTTTTCATGAATCACCTTGTTAGGCCTAACAACCGTGTCAGTTTGGTTATGCAGAATTCTTTTAAAAAATTGGTTTCTTATCACCCAAAACCCGTGTTAGTCGTATTTTTATTGTTTTACCGATTTACAACACGTTACTGATTTTCGCCGGGTACCAATTTTGAGGTTATGTTGGTCGCTTTTATTTTAGATTTTATCGTACTTCTCGTGCTTTCATATTTTGGATTCTTGCTCTTGGGCACATAATAAAGCATTTTAGTAACAAAAATATAGAAAAATATAGGTTATGCTACACTGCATATTTACTATTTTTTCATGTAATGTAATTACACAAATATATATACTACCTTACAATTGGCACTCTGTGTAGGGATTTTTTTACATTTAATATTGAAAATTCAACACAAAGTAACAAATTAAAGTCAGTTTTGAAAAAAATTTCAACTAAAATATTGAAAATGTTACAATAAAACAATAATTTTGCAATAAATAAAACACAGATTAAGATTCTTAAAATAGGATTGAATCTATGTTCATCTCAGGTACCTAAATCACATGTCCAGTAAATAACTACAATTAACACATGACACAAAACTAAAAACTGATAATTATTATTTTGGGCTGGGTAAGTAGTATAATGACGTTTTGTAAAACGGGAATAGGCCTATATGTGTCTCTGATACTTAAACCATATTCGTACCAAATATCATTTCAATTGGTCAAGTGGTTAAAGCGTGATTGAATAACAAACAAACAAACACAAACTTTCAGAAATATAATATGAATTAGATAGATTAGCTGTTACCCGTCACGGCTTTGCCCGCAATCATAATATACATAATGATCATGCATTACCGTGTTAGGACCAACAACCGTGTTAGTTAAGTTTTGGAGTACTCTTTAAAAAAAATTAAGGTTTTTTTCCTGCATCACCGTTTAACCCAACAACCGTGTCAGTTAGGTTTGGAGTACTCTTTTTAAAAAAATAAATAAAGGTTTTTTTAATGCTTCACCGTGTTAGGCCTAACAACCATAATAGTTTGCTAATGAAGTATTCTGTAAAAAAATATAAAGATTTTTCACGCATCACTATTTTAGGCCTAACAACCGTGTCAGGATATGTAGCCTAGTATTTTTTAAAAAAATATAAAGGTTTTTTGACGCATCACCGTGATAGGTCCAACAACAGTGTCAGTATATGTAGTACTCTTTAAAAAAATATAAAGGTTTTTTCACGCATCACCGTGTTACTTAGGTTATGGAGTACTCTTTAAAAAAAATATAAAGTTTTTTCCATGCATAACAGTATTAGGCCCAACATTCGTGTCAGTTAGGTTATGGAGTACTCTTTTGAAAAAAATAAAGGTTCTTTTAATGCATCACCGTGTTAGGCCTAACAACTATGTTAGTTAGCTTATGGAGTATTCTTTAAAAAAATATAAAGATTTATCACGCATCACTATGTTAGGCCTGACAACCGTGTCAGTTAAGGTTTGGATACTCTTTAAAAAAATAAAGGTTTTTTTCACACAGCACAATCATAGGCCCAACAATCATATCAGTTAAGATATGTAGTATTCTTTAAAAAAATATAAAAGTTTTTTTACACATCACCGTGTTAGGCCTAATAACCGTGTCAGTTAATATACTTAGTATTCTTTTAAAAAATTTAAAGGTATTTTCACACATCACCGTGATAGGCCTAACAACCGTGTCAGTTAGGATATGCAGTATTCTTTAAAAAAATATAAGGGTTTTTTTACGCATCACCGTGTTTGGCCTAACAACCGTGACAGTTAGGATATGTAGCCAAATAATCTTTAAAAAAATAAAAAGGTTTTTTCACGCATCACCGTGTTAGGCCTAACAACCGTGTCACTTAGGTTATGCACTATTCTTTTAAAAAATGGGTTTCCTATCATCCAAACCCGTGTTAGACGTATTTTTATTGTTTTACTGATCTGTCGATCAGTAAAACAATAAAAATACGTCTAAAATCAGTACAACACGGTACCGATTTTCGCCGGTAGAAATTTTGAGGTTATGTTGGTCACTTTTATTTTCGATTTTTATCGTACTTCTGCTTTCATATTTTGGGTTTTTCCTTTTGGGCACATAATGAAGCATTTTAGTAAGAAAAATATCGAAAACTACAATAGATGCTGCACTGCATATTTACCATTTCTTCATATAATGTAATTACACAAATATATATACTACCTTACAATTAAAGTATCCTAATAAAATTGTATATGATATATATATTCTGCACTCTGTTTTACAAACATTGAATAGTCTTAAATGAAAAATACCAGATTGTGATTATTAGATGAAAATGTAACATTAAAAACAATAATTTTGCAATAAATAAAACATAGATTAAAATTTGTAAAATGGGATTAGATCTATGTCCATCTCAGGTGCCTAAATCTCATGTTCAGTAAACAGTAATTAAACCTAACTATAGTTAACAGATGTTACAAAACTAAAAACTGATAATTATTTTGGGCTGGGTAAGTAGTATAATGACGTTTTTTAAAACGGGAATAGGCCTATATGTATCTCTGATACTTAAACCATATACGTACCAAATTTCATCTCAATTGGTCAAGTGGTTAAAGCGTGATTGAATAACAAACAAACAAACAAACACACAAACTTTCAGAAATATAATATGAATTAGATAGATAGTAATGCGGAGACGGAGTTAACGCTGTTCACTTAAACAGCTGATTTCGCACAACAGCGTTCTTTTGCTACTAATATTTGAACATATTTTGTTATTACGTTTGCCATTCTTTAGGGTAAACATAACTTTTAAAAAATCATTAATTATATTTTAATTTTTCGTTAGCATTAATTAACACTTTTAATTTTTACATGGTATACATACAAAAAAACCTAGACTACCGTTATTTCATTTTCGTAGTATCAATGACTTTTTCAAAAAAATTGCTAAATTATGCAGATTTTATCTCGCATTACAATGGTAAAATCAAATTTTCAAAATAGCGTAGATTAAAAATAGTGCCATGTTTTCTTAAGATTTGAAATAGTTGAAATATTTGAAATTTTTAAATTGTTGAACGGATTTTGTTGTGTAATGTCGAAATTATTACTTTAATCGATTTTTGTACCATAATTAAATACTTTGTATATATACTGTACATATATTCTAAGTAAGTAAAGTACTCATATATATATATATATATATATATATATATATATATATATATATATATATATATATACTAGCATTACCCGTCGTGGCTTCGCCCACGAAAATTAAACTGTTTCAGTGATTTAGAAATTTGCAAACATAAAAAATATATATTAATAAAAGCGTTATCATCTAAACTCGTAATTATTTTACAGTAAATAGGAAAAAATATTATAATCTGAATATGTTGTTTTATTCAAACATGGTCCATTAGAATTTAAGAAAATCTGATAAAAAATATTTTTTCAGATTATACCTCTTTTATATTTTTGTCCTTTTAGGGGATGAATTCGGGAGGAAGCTGAATTACGTGAATCATAATTTGTGTTTTAGAATATTTTGTTTTCTTTTAAGGAAAGCCAATAAAAAATATTTTTCTCCAATTAAAACACTCTTTTTCTCCAATTATACCTCTTTTTTACGTTTTTAATCTTTTATGGAATGAATTCGGAAAAATGTTGAATATGTGTTTCATTATTTGTGTTTCATAGCATATTTCTAGAATATACGATCCAAAACAAATATTTTTTCAATGCAAAGATGTACACCCCTTTTTTACATTTTCTACCCCCTTACAATCTCTTTAGGGGATGAGTTTTGGGAAATGGCGAAAAATATATTTCATTACATATATTTTAGAGTGACTATGTTACATTTTAAGAAGAGCAGACGAAAACATATTTTTCAAATAAAAATCCTATCTTATTTTTACCTCTTTAGGGGTTGAATACTGGAAAATCATTTTTAATGTACCCCTACATATGTAACCCTGAAAATTTCAAATCTTTAGCTATTATAGCCTCGGCTATACGTTGATTCTTAAAGTTGGACTGGGTAAGTAGTTTAATGGCGTTAAAATTATATTTTGCATAATTTTTTCTTAGCGCATCTCGACATTGTTGTAAAAAAGTCATTGTTGTAAGAATACATTGTTGTTGAAAATTTTAAGTCTAATTATAATAGTGTCGGCTATACATTGATTATTAAAGTTGGACTAGGTAAGTAGTTTAATGGCGTTAAAATCAAATTTTTGCAAAATCCTTTCTTAGTGCATCTGGACATTTTGTAAGAAGGTACCCTGAAAATTTCAAGTCGGTAGCTAAAATAGTTTTGGCTCTGCGTTGATTATGAATCAGTCAGTCAGTCAGGACTTCTTCTTTTACATATATGTAACCCACGGTGGCGAGAAGGCTGCGCAAAAGGTTCGGCTACTGAGAATGAAGAAGGCTCTTGGTATAACGCGCGATATCTACAATAAGAGATGTATGTCGACGCACACAAAAATCAGACGCTACAACACAGTCATAAAACCGGAGGTATTATATGCAAGCGAGACGCTAGCACTCCACACAAAAGCTACCATGGAGGGTATTTTGAAGGAAGAACGCAAAATCTTGAGGAAGGTCCTTGGCCCGAGATTAACAGAAGATGGATACAGGTTGCACTCCCGGAAAACCACAGAGAAGATATCGAACCTGGCAGCAGATATCAAAAGAAGGAGGCTTCGGTTCTATGGACACATCAGTAGACTCCCAACAACGAGACTTGCCAACAGAATCCTTAAGTATATACAAGGAGTCAAATCAACAACGTCGTGGATCGCACAAACAGAATAAACCTACATGACGCAGGAATAGGCTCAACAGATGTTGAAGACAGGAACGCATACAAGAAGAAAGATGCTCGGTTGGAAGGTCCCAGAGAATGAAATCCCAAAGAGAGCAGGGGTAAAATGGACGGAGGAGCGGAAGAGGATCCATGGGGACAGGATGAGGGAGGTGTGGAGGATTAGAAGGAATAAGACATGAGTCGGAGTGCTTTGCGTGATCCAACAGGGTCTATGCGCAGATAATATATAATAATAATAAATATAATATATATATATATATATATATATATATATATATATATATATATATATATGTGTGTGTGTGTGTGTGTGTGTGTGTGTGTGTGTGTGTGTGTGTGTATAATTTTGAAGAGATATTAAACATACGAAAAACCCCAGACCAGAAGCCTTTTGAGTACAGCTTATGAGCAATACATACGTATAATAAATATAAATTTTGTTTTCTTGGAACTGTTAATCAATCAATAATAAAATTGTACTAATAAATTGATGTAATACCTGTCATACATTTTCAAGTTCGGTACTTTCCATTATTGAAATGTTTAAAAAATGTTTTCTTATGAATTACTAGAAATATTGGGGATTGTCAGTATGTCTTATACAGTCATTTGTCATAATCATTCATAAAGGAAAACACATCAAGTAGACAATAATTATTATCAAGAGAAATACTAAACTTATTATCATTTACAATAGTTTACTACAAACAATAAATCACTCAATAAGGTCTACTGTGACGATAACAAATTACTTGAAAAAACGTGTTCTTTCTCAATATAAGAAGTATGTTATTGTAATTGTGAAATAATCGATCTTGAGATTTTGAAGAACAAAACCGTTTCCAGAACACTTGATGTGTAGAGTTATCGAGTAAGATTTCGGCTATTTGTGATTTTAAAAAATCTTTGAAATCGGATTTTCTAACTACCTATTGCAAACGATTTCGATGAAATTGCTCAACTGTAGGCCATGAGTATCCGAACAGCGCATATGGGCCGCTTTGTTCAACTTCCCATATAGTATTCTTTTCCTAAAAACATCTGGTTGCAACCTATCGGAAAAACTGAAAAATCTGTCCTGACAGTGTAACAAATTTTAAATTAAATAAAATTGTAGTAAATGGGAAAAAACGATCTTAGTACAAGATAGGGTCAAAACATTTCCGGAACCGGTCAACGAAAGTGTATTGAAAGTACATGCAATATTTTAATCTTATTTTCCTTTAAAATAGTCTTCTTCTGCGTGAGTACACTTCTTCCAACGTTCACACAATTGTTGGAAAGACTCGTGAAAGCCATTTTTGGAAATTCATTTAGCTAATTCGTCGCATTTTCCATCACCTTTTACGAATCAGCAAAACAATGCCCTTTTAATGTTATTTTCTATCGTGGAAACCGGTAAAAATCCGTTGGTGTCAGGACTGGAGGGTGTTCCAAAGTGCTTCACAAGATACTGTTTCATCATCAGCGACCGATGTGCTATTATTATCATTGGGCATTATCATGCAACAAACAATCGTTCCCTTTCCATTTTCAGGTCGTTCTTATCTAACTGCATCTCCTAGCAGTTTCAGGATCTTCTTGTACAGTTCTTTGTTAACAGTTTTCTCTTCAGGAATAAATCCGTAGTGAATCAAGCCTTGGTAATAAAAAAAACACACCTCCAACATTAATTTACCTCTGCTCTGTCCAAGCGAAAGTTTTTCTTTTCTTGGATGTTAGCATATCGATTGGATCATGTCATGACATGATTTCTAATGTTTTGTGCATGAAACGCGTGGCAGCAAAATTCGTTCCAAAATTGTTGAATTTTGAACAAAAACAGCGGCGAATGGAAGTTGCTCAGGAGTCACTAAATGAAGTCAACGACGATACAGAATTACTGAAACGTATTATAACAGGTGACGAAACATGGCTTTACGGATATGACGTCGAAACTAAGGCTCAGTCATCTCAGTGGAGGCATTCTGGCTCGTCAAGACCGAAAAAGGCTCGACAAGTGCGGTCGAATGTGAAGGTTATGCTCACTGTATTCTTCGATATTAATGGCATAGTGAATCATAAATTCCTGCCACCAGGTGAAACAGATTGCGTGAAGCAATCCGAAAAAATGCCCGGATCTGTGGAAAAACAATTCATGGCTTTAGCACCAAGATAATGTACCAGCTCACACTTTATTGCTTGTTCGTGAATTTTTGGCCAAAAACAGTACTGTAACGATGCCCCAGCCTCCATATTCGCCAGTCGTAGCTCCGTGTGACTTTTTCTATTTCAAAAAATAAAGAGAACCTTAAAGGGCCGTCGTTTTACAGCCGTAGATAACATTAAAAGCGCGTCGCTGAAAGAACTAAAGGCTATCTCAAAGATCGAGTTTGAGAAGTGTTTCGAGGATTGGGAAGCGCTGACACAAATGCATAATCTCCAATGGGGACTATTTTGAAGGCGACAACATCAATGTAGAAGAATAAATAAATATTTTGTTCAAAAAATTAAAATTCTCGTTACTTTCTGAACAAACCTCGTATATATATATATATATATATATATATATATATATATATATATATATATATATATATATATATATAGTCGCCTCGGTGGTCTAGTGGATAGCGTACTAGACTTTCACCCCGAGGATCCGGGTTCGATTCCCGGCGAGGGCTTGGCATTTTCATACGCTATATTAATCATCTCACCGTCTGCATTAGCCCAAGCTTACAATAGTCGGACGTTAAAAAAAAAAAAAAAAAAAAAAAAAAAAAAAAAATATATATATATATATATATATATATATATATATATATATATATATAATGCAAGCTTACATTTGCGATGATTTTAATTTGAAATGTTTCAAAAATCTCTATAATTCTAAACAACGTGCTTTTCATTTTAAATGATGGCAGTTTCAATTGAAGTTGGAATTTGCCATGACATTTAATAAGTCGCAGGGTCAGACGTTAAGAGTAGAAGGAATATATTTGGAAACTCCGTACTTCTCCCACGGTCAGTTATATGTCGCCTCTTCTAGTGTCGAGTAGCAAAAATCTATACGTCTTGGCCGAAAACCATAAATCGTATAATATTGTATATAGAAATATATTAAATTGAAATGAAGCTATTCTTATTTTGAAAATCGACCATAAATTTTATTACCTACATTATATTTGCGGGTAAAGCCGCAAAGGGTAACAGATAGTATTCTAAAAGTTCATTATGTAAATATAGTGTATGCCTTTTTATTTCTTTGTCCTGTTTGACTGAGGTGATATTGAAACTCTTTACTCGGTTATAAAATAAAATAATAATGAAATAAACTAAAATCAATATACTAGAGGGCAGCACCTTCGGTTCGCAATTAATTAATATATACTAATTACAGGTTCACTGGAGAAAATGATAATTCCAATGTTTAACAATAATTTTAATGTAAAAAAATAGTTCATGCGCTTCAAAACGAAAGCAGATGGATAGATTGTATTTGGGACAACAAATAGCCCTAGTTGGCACTAAATTCGAAGCAGAGTTGCGTTGATCGGAGCGGACTGCGTATTCAAAAATTAATCTCATGTTTTCAATGAGGCCCTGAGTGAATGAGGCCTCAACGAATGAGTGAATGAGGCCTGAGTGAATGTTTTCAATGAGGCCTCAAGTGGGGCCACTGAAGCATAACGCAAAGTTAAGTGGGGGAGCGTAGTTAAGTGGGGCCACTGAGAGCATAACGCAAAGTTAAGTGGGGGAGCGTAGTTAAGTGGGGCCACTGAGAGCATAACGCAATGACTCTGAGTAGTTTCGACTCGGTCTAGTTCGGTTTTGAAGCTGTCCACCACGCTGACCATTCCTCCAAACTTATTATTTAGTTACCTAGGTTACCGCTGCATATATTACGGTTTTTAAACAGAGTAGTTTCCCAGAATTCGTTACAATATGTCTAAATATTTAGATTTAAAAGAGACAAACGCGTTCCTCAAACTGACTGAACTCCGTTTCCGATTGCCGTTCATCTTTACTCCACTCCACTCCGCCCGGCCTTAATGTCGACTTCAATATGTACTCGGAGTCATTGTGGAAACCTTAGATTGTTATTTAAATAATAATATGAAAACACAAGAACATCATATTAGGTAATATGCAAACCTAAATTTTAAATTTCATTATTATAATGAAACTGTATTTACATAAGAATTTTAAATTCAATTTTCTATTAGACAAAAAAACACATTCAGACTAGTTGTGTTATGACCTTAAATTATTAAACCGTAACCTTAAACCCTATTAAACGTACACTACTTATTTTTCTTTATTAATTTTTCAAAAATATCTTTTCTCATTCTACTATGTAAACAGCATTTCCCTTATATCTCAAATTATTATCCCATATCTCTTTGTTCCTTAGAATTAATTGTTAATGTTGTAATAACCAAAATTCTTTAACAAGGATACTCTGTCAATTTTCATCCTCCGCTTCTGTCAACACATCCTCATACAGTCAACAACAGACTATGCTCCTAATGCAATTCAAATATTTTAAAGTGAAATTAAATATAGCATCCGATACCCAGAACTTCAGTTTAGCATAATTTTATCATCACTGTTTTCAAATTATTCTTTACAACCTTATAACTAGATCCACGTATTATTTTATAATTTCTATTTTATGTACCCTCACCACGTTCTCCGAACGATCAAGTAAAGGCAATGGTGGCATACGCAGATGTATGATAAAAGAATTTACTTTTAGATCTAAAATTTCAAGAAGTAGCTAATACAAACATTTTAACAGAATATCAACCACACACTTTATTTTAGATTAATTTCTGTTAAAATTTTGAAAGACTGAATACTAAATTGAGATAAAATATTTATAACGGGAAATTTTACAAAATCCACGTAAGTTTTACTCTTCTTTATTTTATTTTAGTACCTGGAGCGTTTTATTCCCAACAATATTACTTTACCATGACACAGATTCCTGGAATGAACTGCAGCGTAATTCTAAATACTACTTATTAGTCAAGAGTCTTGTTAAAATATTGAAAGAGGCCGTGTACTAAATACTCCATTACACAATATTTTTTTTTATGTGATTTTGAGAAATTTACATGCAAGACACCTTTATGTTGTGCTTCGATTTCAGTGTTGAGGTAATTGAGTGCCATCTAAATATAATGCTAAATTTGTGCCTAAAACAAACAGCTGACTTTCATGTCATGTTGTTATCTATTCACTGTTAACGTAACAGTTAACATTTTAACTAGAGTAATTTATTTGTTTTATAAGTCAACCATTGGTGAAATAAAGACATACGTAGGTTATTATATTTAATTAAAATTCATTTCAGATAAATAATATCGGAAATTCACTAATAGTTAATAAATGAAAAAAGCATCATAATGTTCAGTTATAACAGAATGAGGTATATTACACAAAGAAAGTAAAATAATTTATACTTAGCAGGATAAAACTTTATTTTATTTTAAAAATACATTTTTTGAAAAACACTTCAAATTTTTCGATGATGTATGTTCTATTCTTGTGTAACTGTAACAACTTTGTACTTCCAAAACACCTGTAACAAACAAATGAAAAAGAATTTTATCTTTTTAAATATAAAAAATTTCTAAAACAAAATTACGTTATTACGACCTTGAAACTTTAGTCATTAGATCCTGTTTAGTGTACAAAAACTAATTATAAAAAATCTTGTAATTATAATAACGTTTGTTGTTCCTTCCCATAAATACTTATTTGTAAAAACTGTTCATAGTTGATATCAGAGGTGATAAAACCTCAATGAGCAATTAAGAATTTTATGAAAAAAACGCTTTTTGTCACAACTGATTCCATTTGAATTGAACATAAACTTAATGAATCCCATTGGGACTTAAACAAATTCGGATTTTACGTGTTGGTTATATAAGATATAAATATATGCGAGACATTTTAAATTAAAATACTTTTCATACTTGTTACAAGTTAATCAATACAAAAAAATACTTAAAATCTTTAAATACTTTTGAAAAGGAAATCTCCAACAACATTCTTTTGTGAGTGAGCATCTTACAAACACACGCACGCACGCGCGCGCACACACACAAACACACACATATGCACAAGCACACTAAGTTTATATTATAATGTTATTAATTTATAACGGTTATTAATAAATGTTATCAAATCTCCAATTTCATCTTTTTTATTTTAGTGTGGTGTGTGTGTGTGTGTGTGTGCGAGCGCGTGCGTGCATATGTTCAATTTAGCTCTACATTATTATTATTTTAGGGTAACAGTTTTACTCTTTATTGAAACTAAAAATAATAAAATTATAATTACTACAACTTACTACTTAAGCAACCACTGCCGACGTCGGATTCTGATTCAGTCCACAAACACCTTTTCCACGGTACACCAGGTAATAGCCCTAAAAATTTTAAACTTTTTTAATAAATTGCAGTAAAATAAAATCAGCAAACTTTCCTTGTATAAGTTTCTTATTGAGAAAAACAAGCACTGGATGGCCCTATTCAGTTGCTGTAGATCCCAGCTGGTCTAGTGTTCTTCACTTGGTTCCGGGGCATATCGGAATTAAGGGTAATGAGAAGGCAGACTGACTGGCTGAACACAGGACCTGCATCTGAGTTTGTAGGATCAGAGCCGAATTTAGGGATCTCTGCTTGCCAATAAGAGGTGGATTATCAAGGAAAACCAGGAGAGATTGGATTACTTAAAAGGCATTCCTATTGCAAACGGTTCTTGGATAAGTTTCCTCATGGAGGACTTAGAGGGGTGGCAGACGTCTTGGACAGATCAAAATTGAGGAAAATCATGGGGCTTATTATTAGGCACTATTGTCGTGAGTGCACAATGAAAAGGATAGGTGTGTACCATGGAGAAACCGGGTGTATATTGTGCAGTAAATAAAAGGAAGCTGAGAACACATGGTTTATGATTGTGTGGCTGTTGCAAGCAGGAGGTTAAGGGGTTTTAGGGTTTCAGAAATCTAGACTTCCAGAAGGATGTTTGTTGAAACTTACTAAGGGTACCAATCTGCTGAATTAGTACATAAGAGGTTTAGTTGCACAATAGATCCGTTGATCGCAGTGTCTGGGTTTTTATAATCCATCCTCCAGTATAAAATCTAAAATATTCAAGAAAACTTATCTACTAAGTAACTGTATGTTATATTATTTAAAATTGGATAAAATATACAAATCATTTCCCAAATGAAACGTACAGAAATTTGGGGAATATTTATGGATAAATCATATTTTCTTAAGATATTTTATCTGTCTTATGAAAAATCATATATTTTTCTGTTGCCTTCTCTTCTAATAAAACGCAATTACTTCATCTCTTTAAATTTTGAAAAAAAATAGTTCTTAACAGTTTGTTAGCCTAAACACCTTTAAAACTTAAAAACAAATTTCCTAATTAGGTTTCACTCATAAGCGTAAGCTACAATTACAGCAAATAAAAAAGTCTTAAGAAAGTCCTGATCGTCATTTCGTTTAGTTTATTTTGTAGATAGCTTTCAATTCTGAATTTTTAAAAAGATCCGTACATTTTGATTGGATACCCATGAAGATCATTTGAGATCTATTTAAATAATATATTAACACATAACACAACATTTGTTAATATACATTTTGTCATTGTTAAATTAAAACTCCTAATATCAAAATATTAAGCAACAAAAAAATAATTAAATTTTGAAATAAGAATTTAGTAGGTTTAACCAAGGTATTATTATCTAGCACATAAACTCACCGATTCACCCCAAGATGTCCCCCAGCTGTTTTTTATAATCCAATAAGGCACTTTCTTCACTTTTCCGTGGACCTTTTGTTCTGTTAACAAATAACAATAACTTATTTAAAAAGGTTTAATAACTATAATTGGACGTTCAAGTATGTAGACATATGTGTTATTTATATTCACTTATACAGAATATATATGAATAAAATTTCATCATAATATGAGTTCCGATTTTAAGATACTATACCGATATACGGGGTTTTCCTTGTAGATAATTTACCAACAAAACTTTTTTAAACAAAATAGCAATGAATTATAAGCTGCATTTAGATGTTGAATTGTCTTATTCGTATATTATTGAAATTATTTAATACAATGGAAGGACACTTGTTTATTATTTGTGAACTGATTGTTTACAATACTGTAAAATTTAGTGAATGGTTTCTTCAACAAAGCATAAAATTAAAAAAATATATTTAATTAAAATACTTAGTAGAAACTGATCTTACTTTTTACTCCAAAACCAACAATGAGCACAGCGTGGTCCAAGTTGTATTTATTACAAGATTTTGGATTCGAAATCCCTTTTTTGTACAGCTGAAAACAAAAAATAAAATGATACAAAACAACAATTTTTTTATAAAATCATTAAATTAGTAATAATTACATTCTCTAAAATAAAACTTTATGTTTTGAAAAATCATCCGTTGGTAAGGTTTATGTTGTTTTAATTTATTTGGTATTCTTACTCCTTTAGCAATTTTTATATTTGAGTATATATTAGTGTTCAACAAAATATATTGTTAAGGTCTATTGAATTTTTGATAATTTACTAATCATTTCTGGATGCTCAAGATCATTATTTGATACACATTTATTTAAGTAACAATAAAGAGATTTAATGATTATTTATTTCAAGTTTTTTGGCAGCTAATCTTAAATTTTTAATGATCAAAAACTGGACAAATTTTTAGCAATAAAAACAATACATCCAATTTTGTGTTTTTATTCAATCTGGGCATTTTAATTGTAGACCGTCTGATTTATGTGAGAATATACCCGACCATAACGGTAAAAAAAGGATATTTCAACCATCGAGACTGCTTCATGCAGTGATTTTATAACTTAGTACTACATTTGCACAAAAATAACAGCTCGCCCAAACCTGCATATCGTCAGCGTTGATTCCAATGGAAACAGGTCCATTCTGCACCAGCCACTTCGCAATGTCATCTTCGTCGGTGGACAGTTCAACACCTCCTGCTACGTTGACCACAGATTTTGATTTTTTAAATTGACAAGAGCCTCCTACTGCCGTGTAGGGATAATCACTTTCCAATTCCAGGCCACCAATAGCTTGTATGGATTGATAGGCGAGGAAAGGATAGCCACCGTTGCACCCAGAGTCAAGTTGATCGCAGTCCACGAGTTCTGCAAAACCATTTCAGATTTATACTAATATCAAAATCAAGGATGTTCATTACTCCCTATCACTCCCTCTTTCTCTGTCGGTAATAAAACTATCATTAAAGGTGATATTTTATATGCAACTATATGCAACTGTGATATTTTATAATTTGTATAATTAGTATAATTGTGATATTTTATAGTATTAGGAAGTGTCAAATCTTACTTACAAAACTTACAGCGGTTTTGAACATGGAAAACATTTTTACAACATTTTATTAGAGTTAACTACCTGTTTTTTCTTAAATTAACACTTTTTAAAAGGACTAACTGTGTACTTTATATATATATATATATATATATATATATATTGTTATTGTTCTTGCTGATAAGAATACAAAAATATAACATATATAGTACGTCATTATTATTGTTTGTACTTTTGCCCTAATATAATCAAAACAATAAACATAACCTGAATTGAAATGATATTATTCAAATTGTGTGGTGCAATGATACGGAAGTTAGAGTAACGAAACCAAAAATCGACAAGTACAATGGGGAGGCAAGTACAAGTCATCAACCTCATTTAAGGTCATGACGCCAATGTTGTTAAACAGGGTCATTAACAAGTATAAACGAATAGAAAAAAACTTACACATATGTTGTTCTGGTTTTGTACCAGTTATTTTCGTTCCAAATTTCAAAACAATCGTCAATGCGTTTGGCCAAAACTGCGTAAAGAACACACAAACCAAATGAATGGTTTGGTCCAGTTTGCCTCGCTTTGCTATGTCCACTAGCACTAATTCAATTTGTTTTTGTAGACAATTTCGATGTTAGTTTTATAAATATCTGCTCACCTTGTTCTGAAAAAGAAAGAAGTTGGTTGTACTTCAGAGCGTACTGGCCTTCGATGTTTCCGGTCGTTGAAAATGTCCAACATGATCCACAACTTCCCTGTAAAGATTGAAACTTGTTTACAATTTCGCCATACATATGGATAAATACATTTTTTTAGAAAACAAATTTTCAAATAAATGAAATTTATGGTTCTGGAATATATATATATATATATATATATATATATATATATATATATATATATATATATATAACCATATATGTATGTTAATAAAACGAAAAATAACAATCACTGCTGGTTTTGTTCTTACTAATATTTTTTTTATTTACTTTTAAATTTAAAATTTATTTTATTTTAAATACGCTACGCTGAGTTGAATCATGTGTCCTTACAAGTGATCAAAATTTTAGCAAAACGTAATGAGTACATTGTTTGAAGCAACAGTCTAACAGGTTAGAAAACTGAAAACAAAGCCATACTGCACCTGATCCTTTACAGGTGTAACAACATTGTAATGTCGCCAATCGTAGTTCTTTGGTAATTGTATATTTGGTATCTCTGCTTTTGGATATCTTATGAGATTACGTGATTTTAAACTTGTTTTTAAACCCAGACGATTTCTAAACTCTTCCTCTGAAACATTGAGATAACAAATAAGCAAGTATTAGGGGAAAGTATTACTAAAGCAAGTAAATAGCTACACACATAAGCGGTATTGTCTTAGATATTAATGTTCATAGTTGCATAGAGTATGTAAGAAATTAGCCTATAAGTTGTCAAGTTACTTTTATTCAATTGGCATAAAGACGATCTACATCAAAGTATGAAACACAAAGTTCTTGTAAATAATCGATAACAGCAAATACACTAATTTTGTATCCTGCTTTTTATTTTGCTTAAATAAATTTAAAAAATACTATTTCTTCAAATGTATTCCAATTCCAAATAGGGGCTGCATCCATTCCAGCCACCCCTTGGATCCGCCAGTAGCGTATAGGCCTACTTGTAATATAAACTTTCAAATTACATCGACAAATCAAAAATGAACCTTGATTACCGTCAGATTAGTTTTAATAATTTCAATTAATCTATTTTAAAATTTCAAAACTTTAATTTATGCAGGCTTTAACGCCGATTTAGACGCTCAAATCAGATTTCTAAAAAAGAGTGAGATAAAAAGTTGTAATTTCTTTAAAATTTGAAAAGGCTGCCATTTTCAAATTTACTGGACAAATTTCGTTAGATAACAAACTTGTTCAAGTTATTTTTGTGCAAAGTTTGAATAAAAATTGTAGAACATGACCGAACTTATAAATATATATATATATATATATATATATATATATATATATATATATATATATATATATATATATATAATTATGACGGCTTTCACAGTCAGTGCTCATTTCAAGGACTCTGGTCTGAAATTACCTTGACAATCGCTTGTTTTTCATTGTGAATTTGCTAAAACCTAAACTAACAGTAGTAACAAAAAAATTTAATTCTTTTTCATAAATTATCATCTTGAATTTCTTTAGGAGTAAGAAAACTCGGTGAAAGTGATCGAAATTGGTAAAGCTGTTTTGTACCAAAATGATGGTTTGTACCAACTGAATAACATAAAATTAGTAAATATTTTGTTAGAAGTAAATTGTACTTGGAACTGAAATATAATTTTCGAATTAATTGGGAAAATTTTTTCTGCACCAAAATCTATTTATCCACTTCAAAATGATGGTAGATTATGACATCAATGTCCTCATGACTTATTCGAAAACTCAAAGCACAACACTTATTGTGGCATCTTGTGCTTATTTCATGATTGTGATGCAACCTTTCATATTTCAATAGATTTTTTAATAATTATTGCTATAAGTTAATATATATATATATCACTATAATTAATTTTACCTCACACTATAGCTATAACTTTTGTTCATTGTAGTTACAGACAGCTCAGCTACCTACCCGTCAGATCAGCAAAAATTGTCGCTCCGTATTCAGCAGTACCCAACTGGGCTTTTTGCAGCTCTTGAGCTCGCTTCATGTTCTTTTGAAAAATTTCGTATCTCTTGTTGTATTCGGCATCATTTTTATAAGCTTTGTTGTATTTGTTGATGAAATTATTAAACGACGTGATACTGCCACTGTCCTCGTCGTTTATGGAAATCTGAAAGTTAAAAGATTTTTATTTTTTCCCATCTCCCACAATTTTTATACAGCATATTACTCCTAATGTTTTTTTATGTTTTGTAGAATAGGTAATACAAAATTGTTGTTCAAAAAACAGTATAAATCGCAGCAAATTCTAAATTAACATACAAAACATTTCGCGACAACGCTTGTAACTTTTCCGCCATTTTAACCAATAACCGAAATATTTATGGAAAATGTTACTGTGCCGACATTTATTGAAAATTATATGCTCTTTCTCTTTGAAGCGGTCAAAATAGATATAGGTCTTGCTGTTCAGTTAGTGATAAGAACATAACCAGCAAGTCGCACTTTTAAATTCAGTCTTGTTAAATCAGTACAACTTGAAACGGAAGCAATGTTTTATACATACGTCGTTGGGACTTTACACAAGGTCATACCAAATTTCAAAACAATCGGCCAAACCTGTGTAACAAACAAACAAACAAACCAAATGTCAAGTTGAAACACATACCTTACTTTACTCGTCCACTAATAATTTTCTGCTAAATAAATATTTTGGATAACTGGGGAAAAATTAAACTTTCACTCACTTCTGATACGGACAAAAAACGTTTACTGAATTCTTTAATGCAAAGTACATAATGAAATACATACCTTAGCTTGGATAAAGCCACAGAGGCTGAGAAGCGCTAAGCTTAATATTAAAAGGTGATGCATATTGTCACTTCTCCTTTGTGTCAGCATACACTGAAAATATTTGCACTCAGACTTCAGTTATATACTCCGTGTTCCCGCGTACAGCATGTGATACGTCAACTCAAGTGTGCGTTGTTAACCCAATAAATTACAAATTGGTCGATTGAACTCAATTGATTACCATAATATTGATGATAGATTAAAATAATTAATTATTTAAAGAGAAATAAACTTTTTAAATAATAGTTAAACAAAAACTTTTATTTATAAAAAAACATGTTTAACATAAAATAAACCACGTTTTTTTAAAACGGATTTTAACGTATGAAATAATTTCTCCTATCCTCACACAGGTATTGTAGGTCTGTCCTGAAAATTTGTGATTGTGAATTTGGAATAGTTATAAATTAAAAATACTTGTAAGTTTTAAATAGAAATCTTTCCAATACACAGACAGACAAGAAAGTGAGTGAATATGGCATTGTCATCTAGTTCTGTGCTATGTTTTAAAATTTCAAGACGTAACACTCTGCTCATCGGACAGTTATTTTAAAATCGACTGTAAAATTTTACAGAACAGACAAACAGACAAGAAAGCGAGTTAGTAAAAAACTATACAAAAATGGTTGAAAACAAGGTATAAAAATAAATAGCATTAGATTATTTTTAATATCGAATATTTACCTTACATTATCATTTGTAATAAATGTTTTTGGAGTGGCGACTCTCGAAACATGAAAGTGTTAATTTCAGAGACGTTATATTGAAGTTTTCAGCTCATACATAGGGTAACATGTATTTAGACATAATACGGTTTTCGTTATTCTAGTTGGACGCCCGAGCGGGGAGAAATGTTTTACAGCAAGCCTCTGCGTACTTTATTACATAATGTTAAAATAATCACGCAAGCAGGTGACTTGCTGATGAAGGCGAATTTCTAAAGATATGTTTTTATTTTATCTAATTAGCATTAAAATCTGGATATTAGGACTTGAAATTTGCATATGACATTGAAAACACGGAAATGAACCCTGACTGTCGTCAGAACATTTCGTAATTTTAACGGATTTTCAAAATTTAAAATGCTAATTTATGAAGTTTTATTATGAATTTTCAAAGATTTTAATGGCCGCCATTTTAAAATTTTTATTCCGAGATATTTCCATAGTTGATTTTCGTGCCATGTTTGAATCAAATTGGACCAAAATTACGAACAGGAGCGTGTTCTCTCACACTCTCTCTCTCTCTCACACACACACACACACACACACACACACACACACATACATATATATATATATTTAAAATCATATATGTGTATATCATGATGTATCATATCATGATATATATATATATATATATATATATATATATATATATATATGTGTGTGTGTGTGTGTGTGTGTGTGTGTGTGTGTGAACAATCTACTGTTGAATCAGAGTCCACCATCACGGAAGGTAAATGAATGGGAGAACTCCTACACATACATCGTTGTGACTTTATATACGCGTATGGTACATTTGTACCAAATTTCAAAATAATCGGTCACTGTGTTTGGCAAAACTGCGTAACAAATACAAAAACCAAATGAAGAACTGTCGGGTTGAAACAAAGGCAGCTTCGTTCGATCAAATAGTTAACTCCGTACCAAATATACAAGGCATTCAATGCATTTGGCAAAAACTGTATGCCTCATCTTAAAAACAGAGGTGGTCATCTTGAAACGAAATTGTATGGAGAAAAATCTTACACAATGACGGTCTTTACACAAGTTATCTCTGCACCAAAATGTCATAACATTCGGTAAATACGTTTGGCCTAAACTGCGTAACAATCAAGCACAAACCAAATGCCGAACGGACAATTATTGAAGAGTACAAAGCATAACAAATAATTAACGAAAAACAAACATCTTACCTAAAGTTTCACTGTAAACGCCAGCTTTTTGAGAAGTACTTCATTGTTATGAACTTATCCAGTTTTGTAATCTTTTGAGGGGGTTTTAAAATTCGATAATTTTTGATTGCATGTGCATCTACCTGTGTCTATGCATGAGCTGATCTAGGGATGGGACTCTGAAGGGCAATATCTGTTTAAGGGTGGATATCTGTTTCAATGGGTGTGTTCCAGCAAAAAGGCGGTTTCACCCCAGGAAATATTTAAAGATTAGACTCTCAAAAAAATTAGTTTTAATGCACTTCCAGATTAAAATTTTTGTTTATATATATATATATCATAATTTTTAATTATAGTAACAGCGACGACACTGTGATAATATAGTTTTTTTATAATAATAAGAAATAATAAAATGTTCTCATTGTGTAGTATTATAATTTATAATTTAATTATATCAATCTAATTCAATATAATATTATTATTTTTTTGATATTTTTTTTTTGTGTTTAACGTCCGACTATTGTGCACACTTGGGCTAATGCAGACGATGGGATGATTTATAGCGTATGAAAATGGTAAGCCCTGGCCGGGAATTGAACCCGGATACTCGGGGTGAAAACCCAGTACGCTATCAACTAGGCCACCGAGGCGGCATTAATATTATTAATTATTATATACAATCACGTTGTTTTGAATGATTTCAATATTGTACAACACAATTAGAACGTTTTATTATTTATAATTAACACAACTTTCATGAAGTGTATATATTGATGATGCTGTTTTATCAATACTTAAAAATCATGTTTTAAGTATGTCCAGTTACTGCAATGCATTAGCAAATTACATAGCAGCTATTACAATTGTTTTGTCTCTCGTTATTTTTAATTAATTGTAATTAGGGTTGAAACAAAACAAATATTTTAATAAATGTCTTTTGATCGCAAATTTAATTTATTATAAAAAAAAACTAGGTAGGACCAAGCCCCATAACCCTCTTAAATCTGCCCATGTGTTTATGTACATCCCTGTATAATAAATGAATTGTCTGTTTTTAATGACATTTTAGCATGTTAGTATAATTTGTTTATATTTAGAAAAATTTGTTCACTAAAAAACTTTGATTGGAATTTTTTGAATTTTTCCAAAATCATTTATAACGATTTTGATAAAATAAATACACTTTATTGAAAATTGTTTTATATTTTCGTATGTGTGTCCGCTATAGACGCAAAAACTACAGAACCAGTCTCGCTGAAAACTTCACAGTTTGTTCTATTAGTGTCAGGAGTGTTTAGATAATGATTTCGCCGACATATTTCTTTCTGTAGAAAGTTATTTTCGATCGACTGTTGTATTTAGAGAGTGGTTTGAGTTAAATCCGATAGATAGTGCGGTTGTTTTGACAATTGAACTTAATTACATTGTGACTTTTATGAAGTGACATTACTTCTCCATAAACTACTAACACCAAAGATAAGCTTAAATTATTATGTTTTTTTTTTACTGAAAAAGCTTGTTCTGATGGTTGCCAATACAATGAAAAATATCCACTACTGAAAATGTAAAATCTTATTTTTCACCCAGTACTGTTTTTGAATTAAATCCGATAGGTAGAACTGTTGTTTTGGCAGATTCTGATTTTTATTAAGTTAAGGTAAGGGACATAATTTCTCCACAAACTATTAACACGAAAGATAATGTTAATACATTTTTACTAAAAATACTTTATCCTTGATTGATTGATTGATTGCCTATACAATAAAAAATACCCACTAAAGAAAAGTTAAAAAGCTATTTTCCACTGACTAATGTATTTAAGAACTAATTAATTAATTTGCCACCTCGGTGGCCTAATTGATAGCGTACAGGGATTTCACCCCGAGGACCCGGGTTCGATTCCCGGCCAGGGCTTGGCTTTTTCATACGCTATATATCATCCCATCGTCTGCATTAGCCCAAGTGTGCACAATAGTCGGACGTTAAACACAAAAAATAAATAAATAAAAAATAAAAACTAATTTTGAATTAAATCCAACAATTGTATTCATTTACATTCTTATTTATGTAAAGTGAAGATTAAAACAATCTAGCAGCAGGAATTTGAGTGTAGCAGCAGGAATCTAAACACTTCATCCCTCTCCGGCAAAGCAAGATAGCGTAGCTAATAATAACATAAATATTCTATCATTAAGTAACAGTTTTAAAAATATTTAAAAATTTAAAATATAAAAATAAGATAAAATATAAAATAAATAAAATAAAATATTTAAAAAATATAATTGTGTTAAATTTGTTTCGAGTTTTAGAAATATAAAGATCTATAAACTCAAATCAGTTTAGGAAATTTAAAAAAAAATAAGTTTTAGAGCTTGAGGGTAAACAAATTAATCCGTGATTTTTCTTTAAAAATAAAGATAAACAAAAGCTATTTTGTTATGCTTTTCTATTAATCTTGAAATCTATTTTTATTTAAAAATAGAGTTAGTAATATATATCACATAAATGATCTGAATTTTAGCAAAATCTAAAGAACTGGATTTTGGAAAAAACAGACTCTTTTTTTCAGAAATTTTGGAGGAATAACACGCATACGTTTTAAATGGACATTGTACTTAAACGTCAGATTCAAACTCTTTCAAATAATTCAATTAAACATGTGATAATTTCTGTAATGTTTATGCACAATTGTTTATCTTTGATGTATTTAAATGATTGATTTAATCATGGTTTATCCCATTTTCATATAATCACAAATAAACAAAAATTGTAGAAATATGGAATGATAACCCAAAGCCACATTGACAATCGGGTAAACCAGATACTGTAATTATTGATTGATTACATTTAAATCTAGAGTATATAAATAACAAGTGTAACGTATAAATAAATTACATTAATACACATTATACATATTCCTGTATTGCCGCCTCGGTGGCCTAGTTGATAGCGTACTGGGCTTTCACCCCGAGGACCCGGGTTCGATTCCCGGCCAGGGCTTGGCATTTTTATACGCTATAAATCATCCCATCGTCTGCATTAGCCCAAGTGTGCACAATAGTTGGACGTTAAACAAACAAAAAAAAAAAAAAAAAAAAAAAAAAAATATTCCTGTGTCTTTGCATCATTCTTATTAGTCTCGCTGACATAAAGTATAGATGTCAAGGGAAAATATGACAGTCAGTGGTAGAATGATCGGCAGAAGTGAAAATTTTAAAAAAATACGGTTCCATTGTTGGTTTGTACAAGTAAAATTACTTATTTTTTTTACTAAATTCAAATTGTACAAAAATGACATTAAAGAAAATGGGCATTAATCTAAATCACAATTAGAAATAGTCTCTGTAGAGATTATACGAAGTGCTACAAGTCCCTTACCAAGTTTAGGAATAAACAAAGTTACTCAACAAGACGTTTGAAAAACACAAGTTTCATCAACAAACAAGTTACAACAAGGTTATCATCTTCACTATTTTTTTCTTTGGGAGTATTTGTTAAAGAGAGGGAGTATTTCTTAAGAGAAAGAGAGAGAGGGAGTATTTCTTAAGAGAGAGGGGGGGGAGGAAGAAAGAGAGAGAGAGAGGAAGGGAGAGAGAAGAGAAGGAATATTTGTTCAGAGAAGGAGCAATTGTTAAGTGCGGCAGTATTTTTATTTGTTTGAGAGGGAATTTTTGTTAAGAGAAAGAAAATATTTGTTAAGGGAGATAGTATTTATTAAGAGAGGGAGTATTTGCTAAGAGAGGGAGTAATTGTTAAGAGAAAGAGTATTTGTTAAAAGAGGGAAATTTAGTTAAGAGGGAATTTTTGTTAAGAGATGGAGTATTTTTTAAGAAAGGGAATTTTTGGTTGAGGTATATTTTTTGTTAAGAGAGGGAATATTTGTTAAGAGAGGGAGTATTTGTTAAGAGAGGGAGTACTTGTTAAGAGAGGGATTATTTGTTAAGAGGGGGAGTATTTATTAAAAGAGATATTTTTTGTTAATAGAGGGAGTTTTGTTAAGAGAGTGTGTGTGTGTGTGTGTGTGAGAGAGAGAGAGAGAGTATTTGTTAAGAAAGGTAATTTTGGTTAAAAAAAATGTCTTTTGATAAGAGAGAATTTGTTAAGAGAGGGAGAACTTGTTAAGAGAGGGAATTTTTGTTAAGACAGGGAGTATTTCTTAAGAGAGGGATTATTTGTAAAGAGATGGACTTTTTGTTCAAAGAGGGAATATTTGTCATGAGAGGGAATTTTTTTAAGACTCCTTTAGAAAAAACTTTGTATTGTAATGTCCATAAAGTTTGATTATGAATAAACAACTCGTCTTTTACAAACCTTCTTTTAATCATTTTTGTTTATTCACAAAAGTGGTAAGAAAAATGTAACTGTTTTTTATCATAATCACAAAAATACAAAAACTTCATATTGTACAATATATCCACTTGTGATGGAAGGGCTACGCGTGTATTATAATGACATTCAATAATAAATTTAAATATTTATTAATGAACTTACAGTATTTATATACAATGTACAAGATATATATTTATTTGAAAATGCTTTGAACAAATTTGTATTAGATTGGAGCATTATTTGTAGTAAAATGGTTTTAATTATAATTTAGATACAGTATTTGTCATTATATATATATATATATATATATATATATATATATTATTTTAGGACTAAAAGCACATTGAGGCTATTATCGCCTCCTTAAATGTAAGTGTGAGTGTAAAGTGTTAAAGTCGTAAGTGTAGTGTTGCAAGTGTAAGTGTGTGTTAGACTCGGGTACCGCGAGGGACGTCTAAATCCTCTCAATAGGTGCAGCTAGTCTGCACCTCCTACGGGATATATATATATATATATATATATATATATATATATATATATATATATATATATATATATATTATCTGCGCATAGACCCTGTTGGATCACGCAAGGCACTCCGACTCATGTCTAGTTCCTTCTAATCCTCCACACCTCCCTCATCCTGTCCCCATGGATCCTCTTCAGCTCCTCCGTCCATTTTACTCCTGCTCTCTTTGGGATTTCATTCTCTGGGACCTTCCAACCGAGCATCTTTCTCCTGTATGCGTGTCTATCTTCAACATCCGTTGAGTCTATTCCTGCGTCATGTAGGTCTATTCTGACTTGTGCGATCCACGACGTTGTTAATTTGACACCTTGTATATACTTAAGGATTCTGTTGGCAAGTCTCGTTGTTGGGAGTCTACTGATGTGTCCATAGAACCGCAGCCTCCTTCTTCTAATATCTGCTGCCAGGTTCGATATCTTCTCTGTAGTCTTCCGGGAGTGCAACCTGTATCCATCTTCTGTTAATCTCAGTCCAAGGATCTTCCTCAAGATTTTGCGTTCTTCCTTCAAAATACCCTCCATGGTAGCCTTTGTGTGGAGTGCTAGCGTCTCGCTTGCATATAATACCTCCGGTTTTATGACTGTGTTGTAGTGTCTGATTTTTGTGTGCGTCGACATACATCTCTTATTGTAGATATCGCGCGTTATACCAAGAGCCCTTTTCATTCTCAGTAGCCGAACCTTTTGCGCAGCTTTCTCGCCACCTGTGGGTTCAAGAATTTCTCCCAGATATTTGAAGTGCTTGACTCTGTTTATCTTACCATATTTTGTGTTTAGTTCTTGAATATTTAATTTTGTACAGAAGAATTCGGTTTTTTTAAACGAGATCTGTAGACCGACCCTCTCTGCACATTCCTTTAGGACTTCTATCTGTTTAATCGCTGTTGTTTCATTATCTGTGAGTATGGCCAGGTCATCTGCAAAAGCTAGGCACGCGATTTCTGTGTTATCTTTAGGTCTTCCAAGTCGAACTGGTTTCCAGTGCCCTTCAATTTTTAATTCTTTCTCCCATTCCCTGATAACTTTGTCCAACACCAGATTGAAAAGGAGAGGCGAGAGTCCATCTCCTTGGCGAACTCCAGTTGTGATCAGGAAGGGTTTGGAAATTTCCCCCATAAATTTCACCTTAGCGATTGTGCCTATCAGTGTTTGTTTGATCAGTCGCAGTGTTTTAGGATCAAGTCCATGTTCTTCCAGGATATTAACAAAGATTTTCGATCAATGGAATTGTACGCCTTTTTGAAATCTACGAACGTACAGATCACTGGGACATTCCTTTTAGCTTTTACTTGCAATATTGTTTTCAGGTTGAAAATTTGTTCTGTGCACGAGCGACCCGGACGGAAGCCTGCCTGGTACTCACCAATTCTGTATTCTATCTGTTTTTGTGTTCTTTGAAGAAGACATGTTGAGAGTATTTTGTAAGTAACTTGTAGTAAAGAAATTCCTCTGTAGTTGTTCACGTCTGTTCTGTCTCCTTTCTTGTGTAGGGGGTGAATAAGAGCACACTTCCAGTCATCCGGTAATTTTTCCGTTCGCCAGATAACCGTGATGATATTTCTTAATTCCTGTAATGAGTTCGGTCCGAGATTCTTCAGAAGTTCTGCAATGATTCCATCTTCTCCGGATGCCCTGTTGTTTTTCAGTCTATGTATGTGATCCTCGATTTCTTCTTGTGTTGGTGATAACGATTCAGGGTAAGTGTCAGCACAGTTTTCTTTAGGAAACGGTCTGCTGGGTTGGGGGCAATTAGGGAGGTCAGAAAAATATTTTGCTAAATATATATATATATATATATATATATATATATATATATATATATATATATATATATATATATATATAATAATTGTAGACTTAGACTTTGCTAGATTTAGTGATGACAATGTAGTTTTTAGCATGACAAGCATTTTTATTAGTTATACAGATAATAACTGTAGACTGCTAAATTTAGTGATGACAGTGTACTTTTAGCATGGTAAACATTTTCATTGTATGTGGAGAGTGAGGAGCATAAGCTCAGTGTTAGTCGAGGTTTCACTCAGTTCGCATCTCAATGAATATGAGACGAACTTAAATAATTATTATACTTTTTCAAGTGTGTATTAAAATTTTATTGTAATTAATAAAAATTGTTTTTTTTAAAAAGCGACATCCTCGAAACCATACCATAAATGGCGCAGTCGGTAGGACCCCTTGAAAGTTCTTAAGTGAATATTAGGATCTTTTCGGTATCAACCGATAACGAGGCGGGACAACACGCTTTAGAAAGTTAAGAGTATATTGATCTTCCAGAGTAAGGCTTCTGAAGAATTAAGTGAATATTAATTCGACAGAGCAAAGTACGCGGAGAGTTAAGGCATACGAGGTTTGTTCAATAAATACGCGAACTAAGGTCATAAAAACTTTATTTTACAAAATTTCATCTACATTGATTTTGTCCCCTTCAAAATACTCTCCATTCACTGCTATGCACTTATCCCATCTTCTTTTCCACTCTTCAAAGCACCCTTGGAAGTCCTCGGAAGTCAGGCTTTTCAGTCTCCTCGTCGTTTCTTGTTTTCTTGTGTCCACATCTTCCCAATGCTGTCCCCTCATCACATTTTTGATTTAGGGAATAGAAAAAAGTCGCAGGGGGCGAGGTCCGGTGAATAAGGGGAATGATCAAGGATAGTGATTGAATTTTTAGCCAGAAACTGGCGAACAATCAAAGCCGAATGTGCGGGTGCCTTGTCTTGATGAAGAATCCATCCATCGTTTTGAGTCAAATGTGGTCGCACACGACGCACTCGATCTCTCAAACGCTTGAGAACGTTAAGGTAGAACTCAGAATTTACCGTTTTTTCCTCAGGAAGGAATTCATGATGAACAACACCTTTGATATCAAAGAAAACCAGGAGCATGACTTTGATTTTTGATCGGCTTTTCCTTGATTTTTTTGTTCGAGCTTCACCTGTTTTTTTTTCCACTCCATGCTTTGCGATTTCGATTCGGGGTCATACTCGAAAAACCACGATTCATCACCAGTGATAACCCTATTTAAGAATCCAACATCATTTTCCATGAAATTTTTCCAGTCAGTAACACATTCGACTCTTCTCAACTTTTGATGCGGAGTCAGCAGTTTTGGCACGATTTTCGCACAAACCTTTCTTAAGCCCAAATGCTCGGTTAAGATTGTGTGCACTGTTGATTTTCCTAAATTTAGTTCTTCAGCTATCATTCGGACAGTTTTTCGGCGATCAGTAAGGACAAGACGCCGCACACGATCAATGTTTTCATGCACACAAGAGTTTGAAGGTCGTCCAATTCTTGCATCATCCGTGGTGTCTTCTCGACCTTCTTTAAAGCGCTTAATCCACTTGAAAATGGCTGTTTTCTTCATAGCATTATCACCATAAACAACTCTCAACATTTCAGCAATTTCTTGGTAATTTTTACCAAGCTTTACCAAAAACTTGATGTTAATTCGTTGTTCAGTGAATTGGTCAATTTCCATATCGACGAACAAAAAAATAATGCAAAACTAAAAATAACTCTACTCGCAAGATCCGCACAGCGTAACGTTCTGCCAAGCACTGACGGCTCATTGGGTCCCAGACAACACGTGAGGCCAGTGGGCGTGGCTTAAGTCTCCGTAATGGCCACCATATTCGACCAGTTCGCGTATTTATTGGACAAACCTCGTATAACGTCCGTCGGTGTCAAAGAAGAAAGAAGAGAGAAGGAGAAGGAAAGAAAAAAGAAGAGAGAAGAAGAAAGGAAGAAGGAAAAAAAAAGAAAGATGAGAGAAGAAGGAAGAAAGAATAGGATCGTTAAAAATCGAAAATTACTTACACCATGAACTTAATGTTCTACATCCTATTATAAATAGGAAGTCTACAAATTAAGACAGTTGTCTAATTATTTAAATAAAACAAGTTTATAGTATTCAACAAAGAATATATATCGTATTAAAGTGTAAGATATTTTCAAATCAAAAATCACACTAATTTTGTACATAATTTTTAAACTAAATAATTTCATAATTGCTATAAATATATTTTGATTTTAAGTTATTGAAAGTATTGATTTTAAGTTTTGATTAAACTTGTATTATTGAAACTATTTAGTGCCAAGATTTATACTACATATTTTAGTTTAAGTTATAAGTAGGAATTTAACAATGACAATGACTACTCCAACACTGAAAAGAGAATACCTAGATATGATACCTGAATACAGTGGTGAACCTGCTATTCTCAACAGGTTCATTTCTATTTGTGATAAAATTGTTAATAGATTCTTTGTACTGAAAATCCGAAAGATTTTCAGAATGAATATTTGTTTTCATCCATACTTTCTAAACTAAAGGGACAGGTCTTAGAAATTGTTGTAAATTCCAACACTTATGCTTGGGATGATGTTAAAAATAACCTACTAACTAGTTATTCGGACAAAAGAGATTGTTTTACTTTAAATTTGGAAATGGCAGAATTACAGCAAGAAAATAACTAATCACCTTTTCATTTCTATGAAAGTGTTCAAAAACTATTAAACCTACAGAGAGCTTTCTTTTTAAACAAAGAAAAAACCTTTACAAAAGATATTTTGTTTGCCTATGTACAGAAATTAGCATTATGAGTGTTATTAAGGGGTTTTCAGGAACCATTGGGATCTCTGATGCGCACAAAAACCCTAGCACGCTTAATGAAGCTTTAAATATGTTGACTAACGACTTTCTGTTTAAAAATAATAAATTGTTTCAAAATAATCGTCAAAACATACAAACTTTTTTAGTTTACAATTCGTAAACCTGTGATTAATAACCAATCTTTCCAAAATCAATATAAACAATTTCCACAAAATAATTCTAACCAATTTAACAGATAACATTTTGTAAACCATAACCTACAACAGAAACATTTCGGAAATCATATACATCAAAAATCTAATCAAACGGATTAACCCACACCGATGAGTATATCTACACGTCAAACGGGAAAGCCGATCAGACAAAATAAACTGTACCAGATAACAGGAAAGCCGGTTGACCAAATCGTAGAGCAAATGCCGAATATTTCATTATCTGAACAGACTGGAATTGGCTATAACTTCACGGAAGAGTATAGCGAAACACAAGACGGTTATGGCACTTTCGATAATTTTACTAAAGAAGACAATGCATACGGTTTCACACAAGAAAATGAAAACGTTCAAAATCATTTTTTTAGAACTTACGATGTTAAACAGAAATTTTGCATAATGCATATAGAAAATAACACAAACAATTTACTATACGTAACAGTCCCAAAAACTAACCTTAAAATATTAATTGACACTGGAAGTACCTGATCTATTGGTTTTAATATTTTCAAAAATACTATTAAACAAGAATCCTTTGAAGTAAGAACAGCACATGGAATTTGGAAAGAAAAATTTAGCTGCAAATTATCAATTTTAGGAAGAAATATTTCAAAATTCTATTTATTTGATTTTCACAAAGATTTTGACTTGTTACTTGGACTAGATAATATTAGGGAATTAAAAATTACCTTAGATTTCGTAAATAATAAATTAATATTTTGTGACAAGAAGATACCTATGCAATTTTTAACACAGATGAGCCTAAAAAAATAATATTCATAATAATTGAGAAGTAAAAGAAAAAGGTACCACTTACTATGTAATTAGAGCACAATCTAAACAAACGGTAAAAATAAAAATTCACAATATGTACAATGGAGAAGGAGTATAACTCCACAGACAGCAAGATTGGATAGAAATACCGCAGTGCATAATAGTAAAAGTAGAAAATGGCGAGAGTTAATTAATAATAAAATATCTGATAGACGTTTGATAACATGTTGAACCAATGGACGTAGAACCGCTAGCAATTTCAAAATTTGTAAATTAAATAATAATCAAACGAATTTACTAAATTTCAACATGTTAAAAAATAAATAATAAATTAGATTTACAAAAAAATAGAACTGTTCATATAAACACTGAGGAAAAACGAGAAATTTTAAAATTAATTTCTGAATATTCTGACATATTCCACCATGAAAATAATAATTTGACTTTCACTAACCAAATTAAGCATGTAATCAGGACAACGGACGAAATACCCGTATACACAAGAAACTACCGATATCCGGAAATTTATCGTAAGGAGGTAAATAAACAAATCCAGGAAATGCTTGACCAAGAAATAAATCGACCCTCACATTCACCGTGGAATTCACCCGTATGGATTGTTCCAAAAAAAGCAGACGCATCCAACAGACAAACGTTTAGGCTAGTAATTGATTTCCGAGGACTAAATTCAAAAACTATTGACGACAAATTACCACTTCCTAATATAACAAACATATTGGACAAATTAAGGAGATAAAAATATTTTACGACCCTGGACCTTGCATCAGGCTTTCATCAGGTTGAAATGCATCTCGACAGCATTGATAAGACAGCTTTTTCAACCGAAACTGGACACTGAATTTCTGAGAATGCCGTTCGGACTGAAAAACAGCCCACCGACATTTCAACAACGTATAATGAACAACGTGTTACGTGGAATCCTGAACGAAACTTGCCTACTCCATCTCGATGACGTTATCATATATTCAACTAGCTTACAAGAACACGTGCAAAGACTAAGAGAGTTATTTGATAGATTAAGGGGAGCTAATTTCAAAATACAATTGGCCAAAACGGAATTTTTAAAAAAGGAAGTTGCTTGTTTAGGACACGTAGTAACACCAGATGGAGTAAAGCCCAACCCAATGGTTAAAGCGTGATTGAATAACAAACAAACACACAAACTATCAGAAGTATAATATGATTTAGATTACACACACACACACACACACACATATATATATATATACAAAGTGTCTCATGAAGAGGTTTACACATTTGATCCTCCAATATTTTTTCATTCCTCCATTGATCATTTTGAAACTATAGGCTTACATACTTTCTAAAGAGGTACCAGGTATGTGAGAATTGCATCTGGCTGGAGTTTGTAGAAACAAAATGACAGCCATAATAAATAAATTCTATCACTCAATAAATTTAACTTCAACAAAAAATTTTAAATCGAAAGTGATTACAGTATGGGACGCTGTCAATGCTAATCGAGTGTTATCTTATGAACATTTCAGGTAATACCATGACTGGAAGTAGGTATTAATAAGTTTTAAAAGTACTTTACTGTCCCATTTTTCAGTACCAGAAATGGGGCAAACAATTTTCAACACAATGTGGCTGCAACACTGCAAAGTTAATAATAAGTTCAAGGGTGTTGGATAGGTCATGGAAGTAATTTTTTAGATTGGCCACCCAGATCTCCTGATTAAACTGTGTGTGACTTTTCTTATAGGGATTCTTAAAGGAACAAGTAAATAAACATAGTTTCAACAATGATGACGATTCGAAACGTTTTATCGAAGAGGAATTACTTTGGATATATCAGGAGTTATTTTCAAGAGAATTATTTTCAGGAAATTTATTTGTCTGGCATTGTTATTAGTGTGTTGCTGTGGATGGTTTCCAGTTTGAATAGCTCTAATATGAATTTAGTTTTCGTTTGGTTAGTTTATATCTAATTAATTTTTTTTAAAATTAATAATAAATATTACATTTTGTTTGAAAAAATAGCAAATTCAATTCAATATTTTATTTAAACTTTATTTTGGCTGCCATTTTGTTCTAAAAACATCAGCCAGATGCATTTCTCACATACTATTTCTGGTACCTTCTTTAAAAAGTATTTATAGTTTCGAAGTGATAAATGGAGGAATGAGAAAATAATGGAGGATCAAATGCATTAACCTATTTGTAGAACACACTGTATGTAATATTAAATGAATAAATAATAATTGTAAATGTTATTTGCGCTATTGCAAGGTTTTACTTTTCCCTCATACAAAAAACACATGTCACAAAACTAGCTACTAAATAAATACATTGGACTGGGTAAGTAGTATAATGGCGTTTAAAATGTTTTAAATATTTATTGTTCACACCTACCAATATATAATGAATGTATAAAACGTGATTGTTGTACAGTAATACATGCCACAAAACTAGCTACTAAATAAATACGTTGGACTGGGTAAGTAGTATAATGGCGTTTAACATTTTTTAAATATTTATTGTTCACACCTACCAATATATAATCAATGCATAAAACGTGATTGTTGTACGGTAACACATGACACAAAACTAAACACTAAATAAATACGTTGGACTGGGTAAGTAGTATAATGGCGTTTAACATTTTTTAAATATTTATTTTTCACACCTACCAATATATAATGAATGTATAAAACGTGATTGTTGTACAGTAACACATGCCACAAAACTAAACACTAAATAAATACGTTGGACTGGGTAAGTAGTATTATGGCGTTTAAAATTTTTTAAATATTTATTGTTCACACCTACCAATATATAATAAATGTATAAAACGTGATTGTTGTACAGTAATACATGCCACAAAACTAGCTACTAAATAAATACGTTGGACTGGGTAAGTAGTATTATGGCGTTTATATTTTTTTAAATATTTATTGTTCACACTTACCAACGTGATTGTTGTACAGTAACACATGCCACAAAACTAGCTACTAAATAAATACGTTGGACTGGGTAAGTAGTATTATGGCGTTTATATTTTTTTAAATATTTATTGTTCACACTTACCAATATATAATGAATGTATAAAACGTGATTGTTGTACGGTAACACATGCCATAAAACTAAACACTAAATAAATACGTTGGACTGGGTAAGTAGTATTATGGCGTTTAAATTTTTTTAAATATTTATTGTTCAGACCTACCAATATATAATGAATGTATAAAACGTGATTGTTGTACAGTAACACATGCCACAAAACTAAACACTAAATAAATACGTTGGACTGGGTAAGTAGTATTATGGCGTTTAAAATTTTTTAAATATTTATTGTTCACACCTACCAATATATAATAAATGTATAAAACGTGATTGTTGTACAGTAACACATGACACAAAACTAAACACTAAATAAATACTTTGGACTGGGTAAGTAGTATTATGGCGTTTATATTTTTTTAAATATTTATTGTTCACACTTACCAATATATAATGAATGTATAAAACGTGATTGTTGTACAGTAACACATGCCATAAAACTAAACACTAAATAAATACGTTGGACTGGGTAAGTAGTATTATGGCGTTTAAATTTTTTTAAATATTTATTGTTCAGACCTACCAATATATAATGAATGTATAAAACGTGATTGTTGTAGGGTAACACATGCCATAAAACTAAACACTAAATAAATACATTGGACTGGGTAAGTAGTATAATGGCGTTTAAAATGTTTTAAATATTTATTGTTCACACCTACCAATATATAATGAATGTATAAAACGTGATTGTTGTACGGTAACACATGACACAAAACTAGCTACTAAATAAATACATTGGACTTGGTAAGTAGTATTATTGGAGTTTTTTTAAAACGGGAATAGACCTATGTTTATCTCAGGTACCTAGGCCATGTTTATACCAAATTTAAACACTCACACAATTGGTTGAATAACAAACATACAAACTTTCTGAATTATGATTAAGATATGCTCCCAGTAAAAGAAGCAACAATAATTACAAAAATAAATAAATATAATTCACCTAATTTATCTAAGTGTTTATTAATATTTATTACAAATTGTAATTATAGTAATATATATAACAAATTATATATATATATATATATATATATATATATATATATATATATATATATATATATATATTCGGGCCTCAGTTGCTCCCATTGCTTTTCCTTTACACTGATCCCTCAACCTCGTTAGTCTACCTGGCAAAAAGTATAGACATTAAGAAAGAAAGAAAAAAAAATACTGAGAAAATTTGATGTAATATAAATTTTGGTTTTAGTAGGAGAAAATAAATTTCAAACACGGCCTGTCTTCTTGCAATGTAGTATTATTTTTAATAACATAATTTCTATTTCTTCTATGAATTTACAAACTTTAGCCAAATCTTATAAAAATAAAATACAAAAATGTCATACAAAAACGAACACTATACATACACAAATAGAATTAAAGATAATATACAATATAAAATTACAATCACAAGCTACATATAAACAAATATGTAAGTATAATAAATTAATAGTATAAAAATACTTCGTAATATTGAGATTTAAAAATGATGTAAGTTGAATTTTACATTAATTTTATAAGAACAAGTGTTTTTGTTTAATGCATTGCAATAAATTTAATCTTTATTTAATCTTAGTCTTTTGCTTTTATTTAATCTTAGTCTTGTATTTATTTAGTCTTGTATTTAATCTTTAAGGACTATAAAAAGACATAGCAGATACAAATCAGGCTTACTGTTTCTATTGTCCCAACAATCCTCAGACATAGAGAAAAAAAGAAACTAAAGAGTTAAAATTTCATAGAATCACTTAACCAAAATTAAAATAATAAAATATATAGCCATGGAAGTAACAAAAACAATAGGCACCAGTAAAGATTTTTTGACTCTAAAATGTTTACACAATCAAAATTTTTAAAGCTATTTTGAGAAATAAGTGCAGCTATTTTTTTTGCAGACTGCTGTTATTCATTCAAAAAATTTGTAAGCCAGTCTGTATGTCAATGAAAGTAAAAAATAAACATTGGTTTAAAAGTAGCCTATTTGAACAATAATTACACTGCATTTTTAAATTATTAACCCACAAAATCCCTGTTAATATTATTTTCATGTTTGATGTCCTCTTAACAATTTAACCAGATACTAAAAACAATATGAATTATATTTGTATAGTGTTCTATTTAATATTATATCTATAGCAACATAGGCAAGTTTAAACATATTCCAAAAGTTCTTCTCATGACAAAACTGCTGCTACAGTAAGTAATATATTAAAATATATAGATTATTTTTTTATTTTATTTTTTTACTTTGATTAACGCTTTTCAGCCGTATTACTCCAGTCGGTACAATTAAAGCTGGTGAGTTTACGGAAGTTTTCCCAGACTTTTTCCCAAACAACGACATCACACTGTTGATATTTCTAAACAAAAACACATATCTTTCTGAATTACACAATGCCACATGCTTAAAAAATCAGTTTATTTATAAAAATAAAACTATAAAAACAATGGAGCTGTTTCTATTTTAGCCGATATTTAATGTTTTATTTTCTTACTAACATAGAAGTAAGAAAAGTTTGTTTAGTAGATTATGAAATATGTATGTTTGCTTTGTTCTGTTGATTTACTAACGAATTTTAAAATGTTTTTATATCAAATTTGGTAACACTGATATTCAACTTCAAACATGACCAAATTTTGACCAAAATCTTATCAAATTATTATAAGATTTCCAGCTAGACTTTTTAATTTAATGTGGCTGGTTTTTATAATGTTTTTGCACCATTTAATCAGTAGTCCTATAAAATTTATCTAAATATGTGAATTCTTACTGGCAGAATCTTTAAGAGTTTAGAAACTGATAATCTACATTTTGATCAAGTGCTGCTATCTGTTACATAAACTTTGAATATAAAAAAAGGCTATTTACAGTACAATTTAAAAATATTTACCAACAATAAATCAGAAATTGCCATCCCAATAAAAATTTGCTGGACAACATTAGAGCACGTTATGTTCTTTTACTGTAATCACTAAGGAGAAAATACATTGAGCATATTATACATTCACTGAACAAGGAAAGCAAAGTCTCTTATTCAACTCGACTGCTTTTGGTCTGTGTGTTTGTTACACAGTTTTTAATGCACTAATTGTTTCTGAATTTGGTTTCAAGGTAACTTGTATACAACCTAAATGAATTGTGTGCAATATTTTTTTTCACCCACTTCCGTTCTAATTTAGCCCCTCCCCATAACCTCCCTCCTAGTAACAAGTGCAGTTACTGGCTATTTCTTGTAATACTGGCTGAATAAATCATCCTATCACAATTTTGACCATTTCAGTGAGAAAGAGTGTAACATTTGCAATTAAGTTAGAATTTTTTTTTTGTAAATTATATGTTTACTGATTAACTCGGTGGGAAAGTTTGTGAATGTATCAGAGTGTTGCCATGGAATGCTGGCCAGACAATTAATTATGAATATACTGTGACATTTACTATTATTTGAACAACTAGCACAGTTCTGATTATATTTACAGGAAATAATTAAACAGCAAGAGATTGTGTGGTTGTTTCGTCATTGTGTAATTTAAACTGATATTTTTCTTTACTTTCTCGGTGTAACAAAAATATAGAAATTATATTAAATATGTGTGTGTGAGTATATATATATATATATATATATATATATATATATATATATATATATATATATATATATACAATGTTACAATGTCACAGAAAGAAACAAGAGAACATGAAGATATTGGAGTGAAAATATAAAAAATGTAATAAAAAAAAAATGTATTTTAAATATTAGTAAAGAATAAGAAGTAAAACAATGCATTGTTGCATTATTTGTGTTACAAAAGGGGTTACAATGTTATATATTTTAAGTTGCAATATTTTTGCATAAAAAACATGACGAAAATACAATACATATTTTAAAATACAGCATCAAAAATAGTTGTATCAATTTAAAATCCTTATGTTTCCTCTTGAATACAGTAATCATTACAGGTTTCATAAATTAGGGAAGGTAACAATAAGTTATCTTTCTCTAGCAAAAGAGAAGATAACATTGCACAATCACCTATGGGCCAAAGTGTAGTGGGATAAACTAGAAATACAGTTTGAGCAAAAAATTATATGTTTTAGCAAAAGAACAAATGATCACAGTTGTGTTCTGCTTTTATCAGCAATAGTAATTCTGATGTTATCTGCTCACAGGCATTATCTGCTCATTTATACTTTTCCTCTTATATGAACGGACACAAGAGAACTTTAGTACTATGTTTTAATTAAGCCAGAGAAAAAAGTACAGTAGATCCATACTTTTAAAACTTTGTGTATTTTTTCCATGTGCACTAATGATGGATGACAAATATCTGAGTGGAAAATAATAATAATTACCAACATGAATATTCCTCGCTAACAATTTGGATGACAAAAATAATTGTTTTAAAAATTTATTACAAATACAAATATACATAGCCTACTTACATTGGTACTAGTATCTTTTAGTTGTATCCTCATTCTACAATTTGTGCCAGCAACAACCTGAAACAAAGACAGATACAGTTGTATGAGTAGGCCTATACTAAATCCATTCACTACCAACCTAAAATAGCAGCTGTGTGGGCTAGATACAGATATCTGTAAATAAATTAATGAGCCTGACTTTTTACAAATTCTTATCTCCTTTAAAATAGTCCCCTGGGAAAGAAACACAGTGTCTGGACAATAATACTATTCTTTCTAAGCAGTGCTGTTTACAGTTTTTATTTACATTGCTGAACCTGAAAATATATTTCAAAGCACATTGCCTAATTAATTGCTATCACTCCTTTTCAGAATATACTGAAAAAGAAACCAATGAATGAAGAAAAAATGTGGCTCTTGATGTGTCATTATATGCAGTTTGAAACTTAAGCTGAAGAAGTATCAAATGTTTAACACAAAATTGCAACCAACTTTAAGCTCACAGTGTTGCCAGAAGGAATGCTAAACTTCCAGTCTATTTACTTAAGTTACACAACTAACCTTGTGTGGTCTTTGGCTATTTGCATTACTGTGTTTTATTTTTAAGTGAAAACTTCTTTAGTGACGTTGTGCACTTTTTTTGGATGGGCAAAAAGCATTGAACTCACATCAGATTTTATAGCGACACTGTTACTGCTAATATGAGATATACATATGTATACTGTGTATAGTATATATAATAGTATAGGATGTACATATATACTATATATCGTTGGACATTTTTTGGATGGGCAAAAACCATTGAACTCACATCACATATTATAGAGACACCGTCACCGCCACCATGAGATATATAATGTATACTGTGTATAGTATATACAATAGTATAGGATGCATGCCACGCGTATATATTATATATTGTTGGGCACTTTTTGGATGGGCAAAAACCATTGAACTTGCTTCAGATTTTATAGCGACACCGTCACCGTTACCATCAGTCTTAGCACAACAAAATATAAAACTAAAATTGATGCGGTCTTTACAAGACATTTAAATAGATTTGAATCAAAATTGTTCGTTTCTTACTTTAGCTACCATAAACCTATTCTATAAGTTTTAGAAATTGGCGATGATGATGGTGAAACAGTTATTGAAATTATGGATGAAAGTTGATTTTTCTGAAGTGTAAACTTTTTTATGTAAAATAATTGTAATAATTGTGTACAATAGCGAAATAAATGAATATTTTATTTTACCATATCAATGACAGTACTTTCTACTGATAAATAAAACAATTTGTGCAAAATTGTTCCCTAAACATTCCAAAACATTCAAAAATGCACAAAGTTATTGTTCAAGTTTTCACTTCTGTCGGTACTCCCGGAGTGCAGCCTGCAGTTTTTTTTAGTTACAAAATATATTAATAACTTTGTATCTACTGACAAAACAATGTGATAGTTATTACTTTAAAAAAAAAGAAACAATACCCAGTAAAGTTTCAGTTGACAAAACTCAAACCACCAAAACCTCACTTATCTGAAACACCTCTGAAATTGCAAATCCAACAAACACTGTTTTTTACCAGAATAACCATGAGATCGACAGTCCAGTGGGTCTGTGGCTAGCAGAGACCCACCTTGAGTTGACTTATCCAGCCTCAGATTCTCATGTCTACATATATGTCAGATTTTGACTTTTGAACACAGAGGTATAAATACCATATGAGTGTTGTTTTTTTTTAATTTTCGTTGTGAGAATATATTTTTGTACTACAGTGGTTACATGGAAACAATATTGTGATTACTTTTGCTTGCTGATAAACAAACTTCAATAAAAAAAGTTTAAAATATAAGTTTATAAAAATCTGTTGCAGTTCATTATGGCTGATGCCTGTGTGATGACAAGATGGTGGGATATAAATGCTCAAAACAAACAATAGGGTATGCAAGAAAACAAAAATTACTCAGTTTTTTTAATCAAAAATTAATATCATAAGCTATTAAGTACTGTAAACAATAAATTGATTGTATGCTTAAAAAATAAATTTCAAATAACTATACTAAAGAATTTAAGTATATGTACAGCCTAAAAAGAGAGGTTTGAATTCATTTCGAAACCCTTTGAGGTTTCAATTGAATTCAAAACCTAGCAAAATTAATTGGATATAAAAGAGTAATGGATGATGTTTTAAATATCATTCATAAACTTTTATATTAGTTAACTGAGTTTTACTGTAAATATTTATTAAAATACACACCTGGGTTTCAGCTTTAATAACTTTATCAAGTTTTATACAATCTTTGCAGTTTGTTTTGCTGGCTAATGTTTCAGTAGCAAAGGCAGAATTATTTCGTACAAATTCTGAATCTATATCCTCACGGCTGTATCCACCAGCGATCACCTCACGCTTTACTTTAGGGTTAGACTGAAAAAGTAAAATATATTTACATATTACGCTGCATGCCACGTTATACTCTAATACTACACTGAAAACAAAATATATATATAATTTTCTTTAATAATACAATTAATTGTCTGCTGACCAAGAAGACAGAAAATATTATATACAAAAAATAAACAAAACAACAACTGTACAGATAGATGATAAATTATCACAAGTAATTTCAATCTAATCTAATCTATTTCATATTATATTTCTGAAAGTTTGTGTGTTTGTTTGTTATTCAATCACGCTTTAACCACTGGACCATTTGAGATGAAATTTGGTACGAATATGGTTTAATTATCAGAGATACACATAGGCCTATTCCCGTTTTACAAAACGTCATTATACTACTTACCCAGCCCAAAATATTTATCAGTTTTTAGTTTTATGGCATGTGTTAACTGTAATTATTTACTGGACCTGTGATTATAGGTACCTGAGATGAACATAGATTCAATCCTATTTTAAGAATCTTAATCTGTGTTTTATTTATTGCAAAATTATTGCTTTCAATGTAACATTTTCAATATTTTAGTTGAAATTTTTTTCAAAACTGACTTTAATTTGTTACTTTGTGTTGAATTTTCAATATTAAATGTAAAGAATCCCTACACAGAGTGCCAATTGTAAGGTAGTATATATATTTGTGTAATTACATTATATGAAAAAATGGTAAATATGCAGTGTAGCATATCCTTATTTTTCGATATTTTTGTTACTAACATGCTTTATTATGTGCCCAAAAGCAAGAATCCAAAATATGAAAGCACGAGAAGTACGATAAAATCGAAAATAAAAGTGACCAACATAACCTCAAAATTGCTACCCGGCGAAAATCAGTAACGTGTTGTAAATCAGTAAAACAATAAATATACGTCTAACACGGGTTTTGGGTGATAAGAAACCAATTTTTTAAAAGAATACTGCATAACCAAACTGACATGGTTGTTAGGCCTAACAAGGTGATACGTGAAAAAACCTTTATATTTTTTTAAAGAATACTACATATCCTAACTGACATGGTTGTTAGGCCTAACACGGTGATTCGTGAAAAAACCTTTATATTTTTTTGAAGACTATTACATATCCCAACTGACACGGTTGTTGGGCCTATCATGGTGATGTGTGAAAAAAACCTTTATTTTTTTTTAGAATACTACATAACCTAATTGACACAGTTGTTAGGCCTAACACAGTGATGCATGAAAAACCTTTATAGCTTTTTAAAGAATACTACATATCCTAACTGACATGGTTGTTAGGCCTAACACGGTGATGCGTGAAAAAACCTGTATAATGTTTTAAAGAATACTACATAACATAACTGATACAGATGTTGAGCCTATCACGGTGATGTATGAAGAAAACCTCTATTTTTTTAAAGAATACTACATAACCTAATTGACACAGTTGTTAGGCCTAACATGGTGATGCGTGAAAAACCTTTATATTTTTTTAAAGAATACTACATATCCTAACTGACACGATTGTTAGGCCTATCACGGTGATGTGTGAAAAAAACTTTTACTTTTTAAAGAATACTATATAACCTAATTGACACGGCTGTTAGGCCTAACACGGTGATACGTGAAAAACCTTTATATTTTTTTTTAAAGAATACTACATATCCTAACTGACATGGTTTTTGGGCCTATCACGGTAATGTGTGAAAGAAACCTTTATTTTTTAAAAATAGTACTGACCTTAACTGACACGGTTGTTAGGTCTAACATGGTAATGCGTGAAAAATACTTTATATTTTTTTAAAAGAATACTCCATAAGCTAATTAACATGGTTGTTATGCCTAACACGGTGATCCATTAAAAAAACCTTTATTAATTTTTTTTTAATAGTACTTATAACCTAACTGACACGGTTGTTGGGCCTAATAAGGTGATGCATGAAAAAAACCGTTATATTTTTTTTTAAAGAGTACTCCATAACTTAACTAACACGGTTGTTAGGCCTAACACAGTGATACTTGACAAAACCTTTATATTTTTTGAAAGAATACTACATATCCTGATACGGTTGTTGGGCCTATCACGATGATGTGTGAAAAAACCTTTATATTTTTTTAAAGAATAGTAGGCTACATATCCTAACTGACATGGTGGTGCGTAAAAAAATCTTTATATTTTTTTAAAAGAATACTGCATAAGTTAACTAACATGGTTGTTAGGCCTAACGCGGTGATGCATTAAGAAAACCTTTATTTATTTTTTAAAAAAGAGTACTCCAAACCTAACTGACACGGTTGTTGAGCCTAATACAGTGATGCAGGAAAAAAGCCTTAATTTTTTTTTAAAGAGTACTCCATAACTTAACTAACACGGTGGTGCGTTAAAAAACCTTTATTTAAAAAAAGAAATACACCATAACCTAACTGACACGGTTGTTGGTCCTAACACGGTCATGCGTGATCTTTAATGTATATTACGATTGCGAGAAAAGCTGTGATGGGTAACAGGTAATCATATTATATTTCTGAAAGTTTGTTTTTGTTTATTTGTTTGTTATTCAATCACACTTTAACTACTGGACCAATTGAGATTAAATTTGGTATGAACACGGTTTAGGTACCTGAGATAAACACAATACTATTCCAGTTTAATTGAATAATAGTGACTTTTTAATAATACTGTATTTTATTAAAATATGACAGGACCCTGTTTTAGAGTATCGAGTAGCAAAAATGTATATTTCTTGGCCGAAAACCATAAATCGTATAATATTGTAAATAGAAATATATTAAAATGAAATGACCTATTCTGATTTTGAAAATCGACTATAAATTTTATTGCCTACATTATAATTGCAGGCAAAGCCACAACGGGTAACAGCTAGTTACAAATAAAAGCAAAACACTAAATTGGAATATTGAAACAAATGTTAAAATATTTGTGTGAGTAACATGTATTGACTTTACACAAAATAACCCTTGTTATAAGAATACAGTAAACCCTTCGTTATCCAAACCTCGAATAACCGAACACCATCGAAGTGCGACTTAATTCGCAAAAACATATTTTTTGTGTACTACATTGGAACATATTACAAAATGGAAGTACTTTCTAATAAACTGTACAGTATTACAATAACAAATCGGCCTAAAGTACAGTACTTGTTTTCTCTAACTTACTTATATCTAAGTTATTGTTCGTTGTTTATAATGATACTGAAGTTATTTATAACATACTGTATGCCTATCGATAAACATCTGGTCAGCTTTGTCAGCACAATCTGTCAACCGCTAGTAACTATGCATTTGTTATGAAGTTTAAGACAGATATGCAGGATGCCACATTTCTATCAATAAGAGGTTTCTACAGTTACTAAAATCATTTGTCAAACAATAATTAACGTTTTTGTACCATTAGCAATTGCAGTTCACTAATGTGTTTGTAGCATTCGACAATTCAGTAATTACTGATCGTAAAAAAAGTTTAAAAAAAACATAACCTACTCTATTGTCAATAAAATACAGCATGATAAGTGTGCTGTAAATAAAATGACAGGTTGATTATCTGGGCACTACTGTAACTTATAACAATTTTTTTTTAGTGCCGGTAAAAATAGCTAAGATTATCATTGTTATGGAAAAGCAATGTCATCACTTCTGACGGCGTTTAAAGCCTAGTCATCGAGAGCGTGCAGTTGAAAAATAGGGTTCATAATCATGGCAAGTGCACAGCCAATTCAATAACAGTTTGAAAACTTCGTGAGTGTGAACACTGACGAACACAAGATTAGCACGAATCTACCATATAAAGTTCTCTGTATTTACGCACTATTCATTGAACTGAACGCGTGCAGTGTTTAAGGCCTATTCATCAGGAGTGTGTGGTTGAAAAATATGGTTCGTAACTAATGTAAGCACACTGCCGAATAAATAACAGTTTGAAAACTTCATGAGTGTAAACAATACATTTTCGTGATGAGTCTTACATTTAAGTAATGTGTTATTAATGTTTTATGAACTGCATGCTTTATTTAGCGTATTTAAATAAATAACCTCGAATAACCAAACTTTTTGGTAACCGAACCAGTCTTCTCCCCAATTATTTCAGATAACTGAGGGTTTACTAATAAATTCAAAGTTTATTTTTAGAGTTAATTTTGGAAGAAAATTTTCAGATTTATAATTTAAAAAAGAAATGAATCTTTTCTGTAGAGGAAAAATGCAAATAAACAGTCACTGATCTACACAGTGTTGCTAACTCTCCTCTGTATAAAGCCAACCGTGATGATGCAATGAATGAATGCAGCATTAATGGTGTATCAAGTGTAATCCTGAGGTACTTGTCACCCTCTTAGGTATACATATACACACAGGGCTCTATTTGGGCTGTCCTTATTTTTGTTGATACTTGTTGAAACAACATGAGTAAGAATGTAAAATAATATAAACGGTATGTAATCCCACAATATAAAATGCAGCATAATCTCTGCGATAAGGCACAAGACTAAAAACATTAAAAGAGAATCAATTAGCACAGAACTCAACTGCAATCACCTCAATTACAAACTGGACAGACTCAAATATGATATGCGTTATTTGCTCACCGTGAATCCTTACCAAATTCGACACTGTATAATAATAAGGCTGAGAACCCTACAATGAGTGCTAGAGAAAGCAATGCACGAGATTATTTCAGGCTTATAGAAAGTGGATACAACTGATTTACCCACTAAAAAGAGAGAAGTGGTATTGAGGCTACCATCATAGGAAAACCTAGACCCAGGATATAGAAATGAGGTCCAATCCTATCTTCAAGGTAAGAAAAAGTTTATTTTCACAGTTAATTTTTCAGGAAAGTTTTCAGATATATAATTTAAAAATTTTTTTTTTTTTTTTTTGGTATAATAAACTGAAAAAAAACACATACACACATTTACTAATCTATACAGTGGTGCTAACTCTACCATGTAAAAGAACCAATGTAGACAAAATACATGAAAGCAGCATAGATGGTGTATCATATATAGTTATGAGATACTAGTCAGCTCCTAGGTATATATACAAACAGAGCATGGTTTGGAGAATCCATATTTTCCTTGCTACTTGTGGAAACAATATCAGTAGAATGTAAAAAAAGTGAGCAATATCTCATTTAAATAATATAAAACAGAGAACAGCATGTGTAATAAGGCTTAAGTGGGAAAAAATTGAAACGGGAATAACTAATAGAGAACGAGACTGCTGGCACATCAATAACAAATTAAGAAGTCACAAATTAGAAGTTTGCGAACTGTCCAACATTAATATATTAAATGCTTCAGAAAGTATTGTAACTCAGACTATGTCAGGAGTATTGACAGTGCAATAGAGGCCTGGAACCTTGATAAGAGAATCCATCCTGACAACTAGGTTCATATTGTGGAGTTACCCAAAGCTACACTTTGTGTGTGTATATGTGTGTGTGTGTGTGTGTGTGTGGGTGGGTGGTAGGGTGGGTAGGTGGGTGGGTGGGTGTGTGTGTGTGTGTGTGTGTGTGGGTGGGTGTGTGTGTGTATGTGTGTATGTCTGTGTCTGTCTGTCTTAGCATACCAACATTCAGAGTATTGTATCCATTTGAATCAAAAGTTGCACAAAATGGTTCAATTAATAGAAAAACCATTAAAAACTCTAACGCAGAATCTTATTGCAGTAATTTTAATGCAACATTTAATAATATGTATAATATTCCTATATCCACTGTGTTATGTGATACATACACACAGAATACATGAAAGCAGTATAAATGCTATATGAAGTATAGTCCTGAGATACTTGTCACCTCCTACTTATATATACAAACACAACATCGTTTCGAGTATCCTTATGTTCCTTGCTGCTTGTGGAAACAATATCAGTAAGAATGTAAAAAAACGTGAGCAGTATCTCATTCCATAATATAAAACACAGGGCACCACCTGTGTAATAAGGCTTAAAAGGGAAAAAATTGATATATAATAATAATTAGCAGAGAAAGCAATTGCAGGCATCTCAATAACAAACTGAGAAGTCACAAATTAGAAGTTGTGGAACTATCCAACATTAATGTATTGAGTGCTTTAGAAGGCACTGCAACTGAGACTATGTCCGAAATATAGAAAGGGGACACAATTCATCTTAACAAAGAGGAATGCAATAGAGCCCACCATCAAAGGAAAACATACACCCGGACCATTGAAACGAGCATTAATCCTGACCACTAATTTTATATTGTGGTGTCACCAAAAGATAGACATTGTGTGTGCGTGTGTGTGTGTGTGTGTGTGTGCGTGTGTGTGTGTGTCTGTTTTAGCATACCCACATTCAGAGTATTTTACCAATTTGAATCTAAAGTTACACAAAATGGTTCAATAAATAGAAAAACCATTAAACACTCCAATGCAGAATTTTATTG